>JAWPHD010006546.1:0-143184 GCA_037043455.1 Cyrtodaria siliqua
TCTTTAGGGCCATGTTAACATTTTAAAAATAGGATAAAACCTTCTAAAGATGTGTGGGGAACCACCACGCCCAATCGCTCATTCCAGACAGCGGCACGTCTTGTGAGCCACGTGATTCGTGACAGCCGCAGGACGTCCTGCATCTCCGATGGTCTAGATTGGAATGATCCTCGTTTAGGTTATTTCCTTATATACGGCTTTGCGTCCACGTTTCATAAGCTTGAAATTGGTAGTAAATCAAGCGCAAACCCCCTCATATTTACTTTAGGTACACGCCCTCTAGCCTTATGCAGAGCTCTAGTATCTTTAAAGACCTTCAATCGCCTATCGTCCATCGGTTTTCACACTTTTCGTTTTTGGAAAATAACGTTAGTTAAGAATGATATATTACAACACAGCTTGTTGTGCAGGTAGCTTATATGGAAAGAAAGTTTGGTATTAAATTTGACGTCACTAGGGCCAAGGTCAATTTCTCTGCTACTAAAAATAGAAATAGAAAAATGATTTCCTGCCAGTAACTTCAGTTAAGAATGTGATATTGGAATACAACTTGCCGTGTAGGTAGCTAATATAGAAAGAAAGTTTGGTATTGCATTTGACGTCACTGGGATCAAGGTCAAGGTCGCTGTTACTAAAAATAAGAAAAGAGTTTCCGGCCAATAACTTTACTTATCAATGAAATATTACAACAACGAAACTTGCTGTGTATGTAGCTTATATGGAAAGGAAGCTTTTAATTGCATTGAGGTCATTCGGGTCAAGGTCATGTTATATTATAATGTACTAAATATAGATAACACCGTCACAGTGTGCTTCAGTTTCAAAACATTATCTCTCCCCATTGATCTATCTCCCCGCACCCCCTCACCCCCTCAAAATCAAGGGAAGTACTCGTTGTTTTAAAACTCCTAATTGATGAACTTACTTGTATATATATAGAGTTTCAATGCATTGAGCGGTCATATTTTTATAAAGTTGTTTACCGTTGTGCTCGTTGTTGTACGAATACATTGTACTGTGTTTTAATTAACGAAATAAGCTAAAAAAAATGACTGGTACCCATATAACCGTTCACTCTTCTAGCAGTTCGTATTTATTTGAAAATTACAATCATCCACAGCTGATATAGTGTTTTCGTCGTATGTGGCCTTTGATTAAACTGCTTCACAGCCGTCAAATTAAATTGCTTTGTTTGAGTCTGAAAAACGGGACATGCGCAATGAAGTAGTATAGCCTTTGATGTCTCTAAAAATAGCTTACCTGCAATCAGACTTGCTATAGAATACAAGTATAGATGGATTTACGGTAATGCTTCGATCCTTACACATTGATTGATACACATTGATTGGATTTTAAATAAAAGAAAAAAAGACGATAGCAGATTAAATTGTATCAAGAACCGTTATTTTTAACTAAATGCTGTGAGTTCCGTACTTTCAGGCTTCAATGAGAAGTTTCAATGAGAAATAATGAACTGCTATATTTTGGCACATGTGAAATCAAAAGCTCTATGATAACGGGGATGAATGGCGACCTGTGCTCTTATGGTATTGGAAATTTGCCGATTTTATCTTTATTGTCTTCTTTATTGAGATTGGAGCGTCTTTTTACATTAGTGTACACATCAATCTAACAAAGAAACTAATCTGTCCTTTTAGATAAACGACAAGGTGAATGCAAGATATAACCAATACGCCCAGATAAATGTATAATTCACGGGATACATATGTGACTGAATTGCTTTAAATCCATGAGTAAGTGAAAACACATGTAATAAATAGAAGAAAGTAGATTGTGTGGTAATATACTATGCTTCGAATCCGTTAGTATAAGTGGTTGGTACAACATTTTCTCCACATATAATATCTAATGTTTGTACTTGTATCTTATAGATCCTACGTTAAAGAAAGTTCGTTATTATGAATTTAATTCACTCAATTAATAAATAATTATATTCTAAATTCATTGTATCAGTATTGCTCTGGCGTCTTTCTATTGTGAATGTTTGTATAGGTCTGAGGTTATAATCATGTTATGTAATGTGAATCCTACGCTATGGTTGTCGTTTCTGACGGAAACGCCCGACGATATCCGACGCGTTCAAGAGTATTTAGCCTTAAATATCAACCGGTTTCCGAAATTAATATTTCAGGTTGACTAGGTGGCCGAGTGGACTAAGGCGTCTGCTATTGGTACACAATTTTCTCCACACACATATATATATACACACTTATACTTCTATTTAAATGAAATTTGGTGGAATTATCAATGAAGGGATTGGCATATTGCTACATTCTTCCAGACTTATGTTTCTTCAGTTTTACATACGGTTTTGGAGTTTGACGGCGAGCTCATGGGGCTTTTGTTTTATTTGAAAAGAAAAATATTTTGTCCATTCCGTATATTGCGAGGGTGTTCTCCGATTACGTTTTTAAAGAGAATGGTGTATGTTATGTACAGTAATGCATTTCTTTCAAAATTTACGTTTGTTTTGAATGCGAGTTTTCAGCTGAACTGTGAATGCAACATTTCTGTTCGAGTTCTATACCAACTTTACGTCTCATAACACAGTTAATTTTACATAGCTCTGCATATATAGCAGGACCCCTCTGGACCACTGTTGAACTTAATGAATTTTCTTAAAAATATTTTCTTTGTGAAACTTGATGTCTGTTGCACGAAATATCCAACAAAAAACACGGGGGTTGACCAATTTGCTTTTTTTTTAAATATCAATAGTTTGAAGAGACCCTCTTGAATTTGTCCATTTCACTGACATTTTCAAATGTATCACTACCCAGTATTAGATTCTCAGATCTGGGCTCAGAAACATTCAGGCATATCCTAACCTGTATGAAATCATGAACTTGTCCCATTCTTGTCACCTGCAACAAAAAAAGAGAAAATATTTGCACATTTTAAGAAATAAGCAAGAACCGAATAACACAGATATTTTTTTAAGCTCCAGAAAGTTCCTACCGTGACCTACCGTGACTGGCAAGGGAAATAACTGTTTAGTGAGACCTATATATGCATTGTAGTAAAGACTTTAAAAATATACGTTAACTTACATTAAAATAGTTTAGGTTAGTTCTGCAGTATCCACGAAGTGTGATGTTTAATGAGTTTGGCTGGGAAAGGACGTAATGATGAGATTTAGTTTTTTAAATTTGCTACTTAAAGCGTCCTCGGTATCATTTGAATATAAACTAATCAATAAAAAAAACGGTAGGTCACCGCGCTTTGTTGTCGTTGCACTAGACGCCATTAAAGAATTGGAGAAGACGTGTTTCTACCTCCAAAATTTCACTGAAAAGAGGAGAAATTAAGTTATTGAACATTTTGTAATGTTTTGTTTTTCCATAATATTAAACTTATTAAAGAACAAGGATTAATTGTTCAATTAAATGTACACATACTTTTTAAAACAAAGGTAATCCTCATTTGTCTTTTCACTTTAAAAAGCGAACATATATTAACCATACACTACCCTTTTAAAAACAAAGAAAATAAAATAACGTTGACTATAAAATGATAATTTAAGATAAAGAAAAGTATGTTATACTGCTCAACATTTGTTAAAACTTGTATATGACAAGGTGCTATAACATTTCTTTCGAAACAACTAAACATATATAGAGGATCTTAAACGAGTTCCCATTTCATATAAGATTTATGAAACGAGTTATGAATTATTTTAATTTTAACGAGCCTTTTGGCGAGTTAAAATTAAAAATAATTCATAACGAGTTTCATAAATCTTATATAAAATGGGAACGAGTTTAAGATCCTTTTTATCAAATAACATTGCAATCAAATTAGTAAAAATTAATTCAGATGGACATAGAACCGCCACGACGTCAGACACGCTTTAGCGCCAAAACGTCATACAATATGTGACGTCGTAACAGGTGGGAAGCAGAGTGGTTTTTAGCTCCGCCGTCCACTTATCATAGCAACACATGACAACGGAAAGTAGTACGTCATTTTCCGTCAACGTCAAAAAAAAGTGAAACAGCCGCCATTTTCTTTTTTTTAAACGCGTAATCTGGAAGATTGTAACAAGTTTACATGATTAAAATTTTAGTTCCCTTTTAAGTTTCGTCATCTTCAGCTGTATTGACTTTTAGATGCTTTACTGCGCGAGAAATTTCGTGATTCACCCATTTAAAATTCCGAAGCGAGGGGAAGTAACTCGTAAGAGATGTCATTGTTAAAATGCGTTTAAAAATGGTAACACTTGTGTTTTTTTCTAATGAAATACAAGGAGATACTAAAAATATGTTGTTTAAGCTTAAATAGTACATGGCGTGTACTACATGTCACGAACATCATGGTATTTCTTTATAAAAATTACACGCTAAAACGATAAAATGTTCCGACTCGGCACTGTCGGTCAAAAAATATAACGAGTGTAAAGTCATTGAACGTCTACAGGTGCGTATTCGGTATTCGGTGAAGGGGCTCACACTAAGTCTGAAAAGTAGTCTGTAGCCTATATTTAAAAAGGCTGACCGCTGTTCAGCTTCTCGTTGTGCATTTTGATGGCCAATCTGGAATTATGGAACTCAACTGGCCACCCGCTTATGTTTTTTTATTTATTTTTTATTGGCGAGTATCACCATATGCAGCCATATTTAACATCAAAATATACTAAAACAAAGCTGCAGTCCAATTTATTTGGTTATCCCTCACCGGCCCGTCACCACAACCATCACCCACCCCACCAATAAAAAAAATAAAAAATGCGGATCTGGTCAGGGTAGGTGTCTCATTAGTAAACATGCTCGGAGAATAGACTTCGATATATAAACTTCAGATAGGAGGATTTATGTCTGCTTACGATGGACGAGGCTAAACACACTGAAGAAACTCAGTGGCGCCGTTGTCTTGAACCCGGATCCTGTGCTTTTAAGTTTTTAAGTGCACCGCATTGTCCGCTACACCGACACTTGACAAAACAAATATAACGGCTTAATATGTCAAACTAGTATAGACATGGAAATATCAGTTTCCAGATTGTTATTAGTGGGAAGCGGTCACTAAGTCGACCTTGAACTAGAAGTGTGTTCCATCACCCATGAACACTTGCTTCGCCTGCTGACAGTGCTGTTTGCTTATTTCCAAGGTTAGGTTGCAGGTTAGGCTGATAAATAGGGCATAACCTGCCAAAATGAAAGTCAGAGGTATTGCACATGTGTAACAACATCCATTGAGATGAAGACGTTGGTGAAGTTTCATGAACACAATTAAAATACTTTTAAATTGATGGCCAAGGTTAGGTTGCAGGTTAAAGCATGACAAAGTGATCGATAAGTGTCTGCCATCCTAAGCAGTAGACACAAAAATAAGTGTTCAGTTCTCATATGAATATATCTGTCATGCGGATATTTTTTATGCACTCTTCAACCCAATGAATTTTACTTGACCAGGCTGGACCAGTGACATTTGCTTTATCAGACGAGTACCGCTAAGTACAGCAAAACATGTTTCGAGATGCTAATTTCAAATTCAGTGCTCGATATACACTTCAAGATTGCCATCATCGGCCCATGTGTCACTTTAATTACAAAAGATCTATTTCAAAAGCTTGAATAAACAATAAATAAATTAAAATGACCTTGTGTTCCCAAAAGGCAGTTTTTCAGTTTCAGATACATGCATGACTGTACGCAAATGGAAACTTTTTTTACATACAATGTAGATCCAACTGAACCAAAGAATAAATAATACAATATTTTATATATATTATATTTATAAACTAAACATCTATTAAATACTACAATAATGAAATTTACTTCATACTTACAACATACTTACAACAAAAAAATCAATGTCATATATGGCCTAAAATGTGTTAAAATGATGTAAAACACCAAAAGTTTTTTTGAATGTGAGCATCTACTGTCAATGTATGACATTGTATACATTTGGTGTTTTTTAACAGCTTTACATATTATATAGTCTCTGTGAGGCATAATTATGTTCATTTTGGTTCTTTAAAAAAATAATGTCTGCTTAGTCCTCGGGATTGCCAAACTGAAGTCACCATCATGATCAGGCGAACACATCTCAAGCGGGATACGCAGTAACAAGTATATACTGTAACGCATAAGGCCGAAGAAAAATTAACTGCGTTTCTGATTTGGCCTAATAAAATGAATATATTTCCTTGAAATTAGAATCTTGCGATCACAGTATTGTCAACTTTTTTGGTTAAATCCACGTCTTCCAGGGTTGCATTGGTATTTGAAGAACGAAGGGCATCTGGAAACCAGATGATGCGTCTCTGAAATGAACAAAACAAGTTGTTAAAAAGGATGGATTGGTGGTACAAAATATATAAGCCATATGATATATGCATGGAATTTCACATGAATCAACAGAGTGTCCTGTTATTTTTAAAAGGATTTTAACTTTGGCTGTCGTATATACCGTATTTCCTCTAACAGTAGCTCCCGGGCACTATGGAAAGTGCGAAGGGGGGTGGGGGGGGGGGGGGGGGGGGGGGGGGGGGGGGGGGGCTAATATTATGATACAACTTTTCAATATATGTCACCTCCTTTCCCCGGACTGTTTTCTTATAGAATTACTGTACGGCGATCTTTTACTGTTACACCGGTATTGACTTAACCAAAACATGACTGTACCGAGTATATTACTGTCATCACTCTGCATCTATATGATACACATTTCTGTCAAACTTGACGATTACAAAACGGGTTGGTTGCATATGAATTAACCAATAATAAAAGATAAACTAGATAGTAAATTGAAAGGAACGAGATAAATAAAAGCGGTAATTGTATTGATGATGATAGCGCTTTAAGGTTTATGTCATAGACCATACTGGTGTCGAAGGTAAAAAACTCCCGTAATCAAATCCATAAGCGGTAAAAACAGTGTGTTTTTTAGAAACTTTTAATTTAATCAAATCCATTAGCGGTAAAAACATTGCGTTTTTTAGGAACTTTTAATTTTTGAAGACGGTATGGTTTCTTAAAACAGGTGGGGGCTCTTCTAATAGAGGAAATACGGTATTAATATATAGGTAAATTGACATCACAGAGAAATGTGAACGTTTAACATCAACTTGTATGGGTTTTTGTGTGATAAATAGAATCTCACAAAATCATCTATTATTTTTTAAACTCTTCAGTAAACATTAAACATTATTTGATGCTCGACAAGCCGCGCATTGTATATTTTTGCCAACTCGTTTAATAAATCCGCACTCGTTCATGGAAGATCAGCTATTATATCCGCCGAGAAAAAAATATTTAATCATTATTCTCCCATCACTGCTAAAATCAACAAAATATTCTGAAGTATATAATTTTTTTAGGTCACACATAGATGAAATATTACATTTTTATATTGTGCCCGGCCTTCGCACAGTATAGGTTATTTAGAGCCGCCCCAGAGAGAGGAAAAGGATACATAGGAATCTGGGAACCGTGCCCTACTCTTATTATCGAATAGATTCCTGTTGTTCCTTAACGTGCTTGGAGGATAGATTGATACACGGGACCGCCCGGTTTACGTCCCCATCCGAAGGACGAGGTTAAGGGAAAGTGTGTTTCCCAACAACACATCGACGGAAAGGATGAGATATGAAATGCCTGTATATTATTCTCTATAATTATAGTATAACTGTGTAATTTATATATTATTACTAATTGCTGATATTATTGCACCAATCATATATTTAAACCTATGGTAGAATAACGAAGACAAATAATACATCTAAATTTTAGTTAATTATATGCAAGCAGTTTTGAAGTGAAATTGATACGGGACTAATAAACTGTGATACTAATGTTCGACAAAATCTTCAAGATTGCCATATGTCCCTTTAAAGTGTCCTATTATTTGTAATTTAACTGGGGCGGTCTTTAATAATATCGCTGTAAAGTGACAACAGCACAGAGAAACTTTCATGTTGTATCATGTGTATCCATTGTTTTATGTGATGGAATTTCACAATATCTCAACAAAACAAACAAAAAAGTAAAGTATTCCAATGAGCTGGGACAATTATACTTATAGATAGGCACTCCTCTTTTTTTTTTAAAGTAGCTATCCCGACAAATATCTACAAAATTGCACTAGAAAACCGTTTATCGAAACTCTATCCATATAACAATGTATTTGCGCTGATTAAAAGTATAGGTTTATTAATAGGTTCTTAGAATACCCGTGATTGAATAACCGTAAAATGATGGTAACTCGTAATTCGACACTCCAGTTCTGGGTTTGGTCCGGCTGGTTAAAGCCGTTTATATTGTGTATGTATGAGTTTGATTTCTCAAAATATGTAAGTTATATATATACTTTGTCATCCGTAGGTTTAGAAACAGTGTACATAATGTTTATAAAATTTGACTGTTGTTGGCGGGATGGCTACTTTAATGAGAATAATAAAAAAATCTGTACAAATTGGGTTCTCCCACTCAAATAAATCTACTGTTTCTCAAGCTTATCAAGCTTATTAAAATCCACGCTAAAGAACCGCAGAAATGTATTCCCGAATTTGGGGCGGCTCGAAATATTAACATTTGCTAGTAAGATAGATAGAGTAGCTTAGGTACATTTTTTTTGAATTCCACTCTCTGGGGTGGCTCGAAATATTGCCATATTATTAGCTTAATTAACCTATATCACTGGGGTCAAATATATTAAAGTTTATAGCTTTAGCTTACCCAGGGCTAGGCTAAGTCTCAGAGCTGGAACTTGGAGATGCCACTTGACAGAAGGTGGCAACATCTGCAAAGATCCCTGAAAGAAAATCAATTGTTGTTTTTATACATACATACCTACAGTAGATGTGTTAATCCTTTACAGTACTGCTGTAGCTATATGCAAACTTTGGGCAGTGTGGGGTGTGTGTGTGTGTGTGTGTGGGGGGGGGGGTGGATGATGCAAGGGCACCGATTTTGTGGGTGGGGAGGGTGAAGGGGAGGTGGCAACGGTGCATTTCTGATCTGCGGTCATAGAGGGGGTTTGGGGACAAGGCCATTTATTTTTGGGGAACAATGGAACATTTTCTGTTATTGGTAATATTTTTGGGGAACTGGAACATTTTCTGTTATTGGAAATATTTTTAGGGAACAAGGGAACATAATAAAAATAAATGGAAAAATATTTTTGGAGAACAAAGCAAAATATTTTTGGGGAACATTGGATCATATTTTCTGTGAACATAGACCCCACTGGAAGGGTCTCATCATAGAAATAATACATCAGTGCTATATTATTATTACATTTTAACGGAGACACTATAAACATGAACATGCACTAAATAAAACACATTTATGGGTCAGTACCGAGTGCTGTACATACCTTTCATCCTTTGTTTTTCCTTTATGTCTAAACACCAAAGTTGTCGGTGTCCCTAATCGACATGACCTTGACAGGAGATGTTCTACAAGTATTTGTTACATCATTCACCCATAACAATAGTTAACACATGAATAGGTCTGTCTTTTTGCTCATTAAATCCTGGAATTGTGAAGTATTCACTTGCAATTATCCATAGTTCATTCAACCGTAAATCAACGGTATGACTGAAAAGCGAAAACACAACAAATTACTGCCGACTTGGCCTGTTGTGATTTTTAATAAGCGTCTAGGGCGGCTGATTTTTACCGTAAACATGCTAAAGGAAAGGCAGAAAAAGTGTTTAAAGGTTGACTTACTGACATTTTATTCGGAGCAGGAAATAACTATATCCGGGAGTAGAAAATATTCATGTTTTACGTTTCTGTTATTGATTTTCAGTTTTGCTTATTTAGCTTGTAGCCGCCATTTTGAATAATGTGTGTTTTGAGTGAGAAAAAAGGGTGACCATCTTTCAAAACGGTCTCAAAAAATGGGTAGTCATGAATTTTGCCGAAATTTTCAGGAAAGGTAGTAGAGGTACTGATCTATCATTCCTGCTAATTTAAGCCAAATTGGTGACTACCCATTTTTTGTGACCGTTTTGAGAAATCGGCAATTTTGCAGTTTCAAAAACCTCAAAATTTCCGATCTTCACATTTGAACAGCGATTTAGGCTATGCAAAATATGCCAATAGTAGTCAAAACGAATGCTATGGGGATGTTTAACGTATAAACTTACTTTATTCATTGTCTGTGTTGTTTTTGCATTCAAAATTGGCTTAAGCTAACGTTTTTTAAAAGACAACTGCAATTTCCGCGTAACTGCACGTGAGTGCAAATTGGGACTACTTCGTGTTAAAACACTTGAAACTCAAAAGTGAGTTATGCGGTGTGTGCGCGTGAAAAGCTTCAGCTGCTGCTGCACTGTAACGTCGCGTCTCACACATAACGTTGCGTATAAAAGAGTTCGTGTTTTACCTCTTTACAAAATAGCAGTTTACGCCAACTTTTTAACAAACCAACAACAATGTTTTGTATAACGTGCATTATTTTTGCTGTCACAAATAATAAGTTTATGACTCAGATCTGGGTGAATTTGTAATAAATAAAATAGTTTCAGTTAATAAACTTGCGTAGTGTTACAGGTTTAACTCAACCAATCAAAAGCGTTCCAGGTTGTATTACACGTGTGTCATACAATAGAATATTAAATGGGTGTTCGACACTGCTAAGAAGGAACGTTATGTGATAAATATATATATAGGCCACCCGGCTTCTAACGAATTTATACTAAAAAGTCTTTAAATTAAACATAAATTGGAGTTATTTTGACATTGTCAAAGTAAGATACAATGCACAAAATTTTGACATAGAGGTCGAGTATAGATTAGTATTTCCACTTTTTTTCTATAATAAAAGGATGTTATCTATACGGGCTCCATATTTTCTTGATAACAACAATTGGGCACACATGATGGAAACAATATTAAAAAAAACAACCCACAAACTATTTGGCTAAAATTTTGATATCCTGCATTATATTCATACCTATACTAGGAAGCAAACAAAAATGAAACAATTAATTTATCAAACTATGATTTAAAGAATAAAAGTTTTAGACTTGTATATGTCAACACATGGCCAGCTCCTTAACCAGGCAATAACAAATTAATAATTTCATTAAAATGCTAAATCGAAATAAAAAAATCATGTTTCCATAATAGAAACGAAGCTTTCCTCTTTTGTGTAGCATGTCGCGTATAACGTTGCCTATTCTTCATTTTTGTTTACACTAGTTGAATACAAGAAATGTTCGTGTAATTGAAATACCACATGCTAAGTCAGATATGGATAGCACTTTCATAACGTTTATACTTCAAAGGACGATTCCAAGATAGGAAATTAGAATTATACACACGTAGGATTTCAACAATAATTGTGTATTAGAATCAGTTAATTATAAAAGTATTGATTTAAAACTAAGTTTAGACATTCTAAGAATGCGATATTTAATTATAGTTGTGTTTAATAACTTGTCGTCACTTTAATCGGAATTCAAAGTTGACCTTTTCACTATTGTCTTGGATCATTACTATACTGAGCAAAATAAACTTAGCACGTAAAATGCTTGTCATTTCCATAGACGATATACAAAGCCGTGTATGTTCGGGGTCAATGATAAAGTGACATAGATATGACCAATATTAAATGTTACAAAGTCATTTGTAAACAAAGTCGTTGATAAAAATAAAGCAAACATGATGGGAACATACTGTTATAGGTTATCAAAAATTGTTCTCATTTCAATTAAAAGGGAGATAATTTTAAAATTACGAAATTTGGAATGCTTTTGTTTGAGCATAACAATCGTTTGTGAACACATTCCAGTGACTTTTAAACAAAGAAATAATGTGCATTTCTTGTCAATGCCAAGCATTACATTTTTTCAAAGCAATATGGTTGTAAAATAAGTTCTTTTTAATACATAGGAGGTTATTCTGATGAAAATAATAAAATATCCATGTCCCTAAAAAGTCGTACTAAACTTTTTTTGTTCAGTATATGTATAGCTGTTGATTAATGTCTGTAACGGAACAAGTAGAAAAAGACATGTATCATTTATAAAACGCACGCAGCAATAAGAAAAGTTTTAAGCAAACCAATTACATGATGGATCTACAAGAAAACGTTGACACAATGCATCAATTCGCCGCGGATATCGATTTCATTCTCATGGAATAACTTGTTAATTACGCAGGCCGAGTTGGTTTAAGTTCTAGCATGCAGTGAAACAAAACACGGATTTCCGCAAATCATCATTGACTAGGTTTCGCGTTTGCAAGGCTATTAAATAGGTATTTCGTATTTTTCTGAATATTGCATTCAAAGTTATAATTATATTTTAGCATGTTTATGGAATTGGAAAAACAGCTGCAGAGAGAGAAAAAAGCATCCCATGTGGAGAAGAAATGAAAACAAAATCAAAGCAAGAAAATTAGCCAGTTTGCTGACGACAGCAGTACATGGATTACGGGGGAAAACATAAACAAACTTCAGACAAAAGCACAAAGTTAAATTTAATTTGGGGATGGGCAAATAAGTAGGGACAAACGCCAACCAAAACCGTTGGCATTATATTTGGTAATTCTTCTTGTGATACTGTAGATCTATATCTAGGGGATACCAAGATTTTATTCTGTATTTAGGCCTTATTTGGGATTAAATTTCTCGGAGCATATTCATTAGCTTATAGCTAAATGTGAAAAAGACCTAAATTTATTAGGTATGCTGCAAGGAACAGATTTTGGTTTCGATAAAAAAACACTAATTGTCTTATATGAAACCCTAATTAGATCTAAAATTGATTATGGATCCCATGTATATTCAATTTACTGCACAAACTGGATATTATTCAAAGTAAGGCATTGAGGATGAGCACTAAGGGCGCTGAATAGCACGCCTAAACATTTATTAGAACATGAGGCGGGAGTTTTACCACTCCATTTACATCTTTAGGAGCAGTTGCTGCGTTACTGGGCCAGGACCCAAACTAAAAAATCACTAAATCTTGTAAATTATATTATTTTAAATACATATTATAAAAATAAATTTCGTAATAAGCCAAAACCTTTCGGTACAGAAACACTAAACTTGACAGAGGAATATAAATTAAATAATATCACCATAGCAGATTTCAATACTAGAGACATGCCTCCATTGACTCTAGCTTTATCAAAAGTAGATACTTCTCTTTCAAATATTATTAATAAACAGGACAACCCATCCGTTATAAAAAAATATTTTATGCAGCATATTGATAGCAAATATAACTATCATGTAAACATTTTTACGGATGTGTCAAAGGACCTGGCACAGGACGCTAGGCATCTGCCTTTTGTAATCCCGTAAAAAAACATCAGCAAAATGATTGCAGTTTCTGATGGTCTATCCATTTTTATTGCCGAGCTGATTGCGAGTCCCTTAAATGGGTTTTCCAAAGTAAACCTACTAAATCAGTTATCTTCTCCGATTCCCTTTCCAGCCTTACCGCCATTAAAGATAGAAAAAGCAAGTCTAGACCAGACCTAATTTCAGCCATATTAACTTTACTTAACTACTGCAACATACTGGGATTATCCATTAATTTAGAATGGTGCCCAGCCCATGTAAATATTTCCGGCAACGAAAAGGCCGACCTAGCTTGCAAAACATTTATTGATAAAAATGTTCCATTTGGACCTTCAGAAGTTTATTTCCGTATGCGTAAAACAATTAATGTTAAATTAAATCACTACTTAACTGATCAGACAAATAAATTTAACACATTTACTAGACTTAGCCATCAATTTAGAAATCATGACCTGTTTTCGGGTAATAAAATCGTTACCAAAAATCTAACCAGACTTAGCATGGGATACATTTTATTACCTGCCAGTCTAGGAATTAAGCCACATCATTAAGGATCTTTCCATAAACTGTCCTTCCTGCTCGCTCTGTCCCATTCACCAATGAACACTTTCTTCTTGAATTCAGTCAGCTCGACACAAAACGGGACTAATTAACATCTAAACTCCAGCAGATTTCAATCCCTTCAAACCTTAATAATTTACTCGATCCCGAAAAAGGACACAAACAATTGGTTTTCATCGCTCTTGGTGACTATATCAAAGCCACCCACTTCGAAAAGAAAATCTAAATATTTTATTGTCTCAGCTCCCCCATATTTTAACCATATCCTACAGCATAACACCCATTGTATAAAAGTAATAAACTACTTATGACATTGTTGAACATATCCCATATCCCATATCTCCCAATTTTTCTATAATACCCAATAGTCAGTGAGTAAATCGGTCTGAATACGTTTGAGGGAGACATGGGATGCGCTTGCAATGTTAGGCATCCTAGGTGTCCCTCAATTGCTATTAAAGATCTTCCTCAATAGGTGATATACCTCATGGACCTATAAGGTAATAAGATCACTCCACTTATATTACTGTGGAAAACAATTCAATAATTGATTCAGTTATAACATGGGACTGATTCGGTGGGGACTGATTCGGTGCACGCGTTGGGGCGATTTTTGAGTCTTATGACAACGCAGGCACAACGGTCCAGGATCAATCAAATACTTTCATATATATAATGTAATCTCGTTTATTTTGCCTCAACCATTCTCTTTAAGGCCCCCAGTATCGTGGTATATCGTAGTGAAACGTGAACTGCGCTACAACCATTTATAATTGTTCTTGATTTCAATGACCTATGAATTCAGTAATATATCATCTTTGTTTACATTGACACAATTGTCTCCGGTGAATCACTTTTTACCGGATGTCGCGAACTATTCCGATTTGGTCGGAAGATTCCATTATGGATAGAGGGTCCCCATTATCGTGGCAAGTCGAAAAATGATCCACTTATAGGAAGTACGGTATGTGCTACGCAATGCCTTTTTATGAATACCCCTTCAGAAAAAAGGAATAATCCGAACAGGAGCAGCGTCTGCATTCTGGGACAACAGATGGATGAATGTAAACACGAAATGACTTTGTTATGGGGATATATATGAGGTAGACACATTGTCCAAACTTAAAAATAGTTGTTCTTTAACAGATTTTTTACTTTTTTAATACTTTAGGAAAATTGATGCAGTTGATTTAACTTTTATATTCCAACAGTGTTGGGGATTCCCTTCTGGTAAAAATAGCTTACGAGCTGTGACGTCACTCATCGTCATATATCATAAATAACGCGTGTAATGACGTACCACGATAATGGGAATACCACGATAATGGGGGTCATGACGTTATATTTTGTCTTTTCATTTAACTATTTTTGAAAAGGAAATAATCCTCTTATTCTTTCAATATATCTAAGCCTGCTCTAATCATTTTCGTATTTATGTTGTAATATATGGGATAAAGAGTGAGTGTATGCCACATATGTTTACAGTACACTTAAACATTGAATACCCATTTCTTACATTAATATCTCCGACAAAAACTTAGTTGTATATACACATTTTAAAGGGTCCTCCAAATTGAAATAACTTTCCTTTGTATTACAAAGATAATGATTAGCAGTTTCTAAAAATACTTCGGTCAAAATCGTAAACCTATTCATTCATCGGTAAATCACGAATCCATACGGCACATTTGCCCCTAATACACACCTGTCACGGAAACGTAACTGAGGTTTCACGGAAACAGCCGAATGGAAAAACCCCGTTGACGTCACGCATTACCTTTGGCATACTGACGTCATTTCGAATTTTCAAATTCATCACTGATATTCGGCAGGTGCCCTCCTGATTTTTCAGGACTTCATCCGCGGTGCGGTAATTCGGTGTGCATATAATCCTAATACATTTAGGGATTCACGAACCTTTGGGGCCCCTTTTAAAAATACATAGAAATATAAAACACACATTTGAGGCAAGTTTGGTGCTTTTGTGCGGCGTGTCTAGATTGTGTCCTAAAACCTGGGCTTTGGTCCCTAGCTATATATATGCAAATCACCTGACCGGACTACTTTTCCCCCCATAATTCCAAGCGCCAAACACGAGAGATGATACTAGTATCGATCGAGGTCGAGAATGTACCTATGGTTCGTTAGAAACCAAAATGGCGGACACAAACCAAGTAAACAAGGCGAGCGAAGTGGACAATCAACATTTTGTGTACCCCATCCACTTTGATTCTGAGCGTATAAAGTATAAATGAAAACAATAAACGAATAATACAAATAAACTCATGATATTAGATTGTTCAATGTCTTCATCCTGTGACTGTGTCTCCGTCTGCGGTCTGCAAATCGGAGAATCGGTGAATTGCGTCAGGTTTCAGTATTGGTTTTAAGTTTCGATACCTACTGTATTTACTCAATGAGTCAGGACAATCATTAATTCCGGACACCTAATTAATTGAAGAAAATAATAAAACTAGTGCTCGGACATATTAAGAAATCAATCTTATTTCAATAGTTTTGATGCTCTTATAAATTCGGACATCGGGAAAAGATGAATTATTCGCCGAAAATGACAGGTTAAAATTACGATCAACGACTTCTAATTGCTGATTGCATCTCGATAATTACCAACAGAGGCAGCAGAATATACTTCAATGAATTTAATTGTAACTTGTTTGATGCAATTAAATAAAAAGTTTTTGATCGTGATTTTTTACTGTTATTAACGAGCCATTTTGAAACAATTACATTAGTACTGACCCATGCTATACTTTTGTGTAATCGGTCAGGCGCGTGTTGAAACAATGTCTAAACCAGGTAAAACCATTCCAATGTAGGTGTTACGGGTTGTTTTGTGTTGTCGCTGTCGTAGCTAGTGGGCCATTCCATTATCTGGCATTACCAGCAAAAAAATACGGTCTCGCTCACACAGGTAAAGTGCTGTGCGATTTGTTGTCTGTTTGTACAGACACATGAACTATTTTTTATTAGCTCACCTGAGCCGAAGGCTCAAAGGTGAGCTATTGGGATCACTCTTCGTCCGTCGTCCGTCGTCCGTCGTCGTCTGTCGTCGTCCGTCGTTAACTTTTGCTTCAAACGACTTCTCCTCTGAAACTGCATGGCCAACTTTGACCAAACTTCACATGGATGATCCTTAGATGAATGCTTTTTAGATTTGTTAAAATTAGGTCAGCGTGACATCCAAGATGGCTACCATTACCATATATGGTCGAAACCTTAAAAAATCTTCTTCTCAAGAACAGCTGGACAGATTTCAACAGTTTTTCTTTTAAAATGATCGCCAACGCCTAGACTATCAAGTTTGTTCAAATGAAGTCCCCGGGGTCAAAAATGGCCATGCCCCGGAGGTCCAAAGTTTGTATATTGAGATTTTGCATGTTTTTCATATAGACATATAGGAAAAAACTTTAAAAAATCTTCTTCTCTGAAACCACAAGGCACAGAGGTCTCATGTATTACATGTAGCATCAGCTTATGGTCCTCTACTAAGTTTGTTCAAATGGTGACCCTGGGGTCAAATTTGTCCCCGCCCCGGGGGTCACAGTTTTACATAGACTTGTATATAATTTGTTTTTTAAAAATCTTCTTCTCGGAAACTACAAGAGCCAGAGGTTTGATATTTTGCATTTACTATAAGCTCATGGTCCTTTACCAATTTTGTTCAAATGGTGACCCAGGGGTCATATTTGGCCCCGCCCCGGGGGTCACAGTTTTACATAGACTTGTATATAATATTTTTTTTAAAAATCTTCTTCTCGGAAACTGCAAGAGCCAGAGGTTTGATATTTTGCATTTACTATAAGCTTATGGTCCTTTACCAAGTTTGTTCAAATGGTGACCCTCGGGTCACTTTTTGGCCCGCCCCAAGGGTCACATGTTTTACATAGAGATGTATAGGGAAAAACTTAAAAAATCTTCTTCTCTCAATCTGCAAGAGCCAGAGGTTTAATATTTTGCATTTGCTATAAGCTTATGGTCCTCTACCAAGTTTGTTCAAATGGTGACCTAGGGGTCATATTTGGCCCGCCCCGGGGGTCACAGTTTTACATAGACTTGTATATAATTTTTTTTTTTTAAATCTTCTTCTCGGAAACTGCAAGAGCCAGAGGTTTGATATTTTGCATTTACTATAGGCTTATGGTCCTTTACCAAGTTTGTTCAAATGGTGACCCTCGGGTCACATTTGGCCCCGCCCCAAGGGTCACATGTTTTACATAGAGATGTATAGGGAAAAACTTAAAAAATCTTCTTCTCTGGAACTGCAAGAGCCAGAGGTTTAATATTTTGCATTCGCTATAAGCTTATGGTCCTCTACCAAGTTTGTTCAAATGGTGACCCTGGTGTCAAACTTGGCCGCGCCCCAGGGGTCACAGTTTTATATAGACATATATATAGGAAAAAAACAATCTTCTCTGAAACTGCAAGAGCCAGAGGTTTAATATTTTGCATTTACTATAAGATTATGGTCCTCGACCAAGTTTGTTCAAATGGTGACCCTGGGGTAAAATTTGACCCCACTCGGAGGGTCACTGTTTTACATAGACGTATATAGGAAACACATTAAAGTCTTCTCTGAAACTACAAGAGCCAGAGGTTTAATATTTTGCATTTACTATACTCTTATGGTCCTTTACCAAGTTTGTTCATATGGTGACCCTGGATTCACATTTGACCCCGCCCGAGGGGTCACGTTTTACATAGACTTGTATAGGGAAAAACTTAAAAAATCTTCTTCTCTAAAACCACAAGGCACACAGCTCTCATATATTATATGTAGCCCTGGGGTCACATTTGGCTCTGCCCAATGTGTTGCTCTCTAGAACCTTCATTTTGTATTTGATCTTTACCAAACTTTGTCAGGGTCTTAAACTGTCTATATCAATGTTGTTATACACAACAGAGCCCACATTTCTTGAACAATCTTAACCAAACTTGCAGAGATTGTATATGACCATAAGATTTCGAAGAAGTTCGATAATGAGCCAGTACTCAGGTGATCGCTTTAGGGCCATCTTGGCCCTCTTGTAATGGTTCAAATTTACTCAGGTGAGCGATATAGGGCCATCATGGCCCTCTTGTTTCATACTATAAGCATGGCATGCTTTGTTTTTTAACTTCGATTTGAGGAATAACATGATGGTGCAATTAAATGGATAAAGAACACGACTATTTTATAATTTTAATTTATTTTCTGCAATACCTTGTATGTTTTTATTTTGTAATAAAATAATCAACAAGTTTTAAAATTGCATTGTCTCATTATTCAATAAAGTTCATTGCTACATTTCAAACAAAATATAATAATTTAATATAATAAACTAGATGTCATAATTGTTCATTAGTTCATTGTTTACACATTTTTTATTAGTTCACTGTTGTGGATTGAATCGCATATAGCCCAGTATACTATTACACAGTCCGCATTAGCCAGCATATAACTACACTTGTGACTAGAACGTGACAGTTCCACAGATCAAACAGTGTACCGCTCACTCACAGGAAAATTCAAAGGAATAAACCCACTCTACCCGCGTGTAAAGTGTGTCTCGGTGTACTGATTTCACAGGTTTTACAGTTTGCCCAAGTTGAGTACCGTAATTTTAGACAGTTTATAGAATAGCCGCATAATTACCAATAAGTGATCATTAATGGATGGATTTTCGTAATTACCGTAAACAACGAAGGTGAGATTGCCCCGAACACCACAGTTAAAAATACTTACCGTAGAATGTTAATTTACCGTTCCCTCTCAAAATATTCGGACATTGGCAAATCTGAATTAATTTTGGAAAGTTATATTTCCGGACAACAAAAAAAATAATTATGTTATCCCGTCTGAACTGAAAGAGTAAATGTAATCTCTTTTTCGTTTCATAAGAGTCATCAAAATCTTTCTCAGTAAAATGGTCCGAACATACGCGAGAGTGCTCTGAAAAATTCCATTTCACACCGTTTTGCAAAACAAGTTCAATCAATTTTGTTCGATGACGGCAACATGGAAATGTGTGTAGACTTACACTGCCTTCCTGTTTACTTTTTCTACAAAAGCTTAATGAGCACCTTTTCACCATGATGAAGTCACGAACACATCAATAATATTCCAGGGTTTAAAACACTTAGGCTATATGAGAAAAATGGACATCCAACAAGAGTAACGGTTTGTTTACACATAGATACGCGCCATAATTGATTATGTAAATTAGGTAGTTTGTACGGAAGATGTGATTGGTCGTCCCTTATGACGTCATTTTCCGAAGATCGATAGCGCACCAGTTTTTTTTGTGTACAGGTAAACTTCATACCTGTAAAACTTGCATTTATCAACGGTTTTTGAGAAAACGGACGATGACATTGACATTCTTTTATAATAAGCTTTCATTAAAAATCACTTTATTTTTCAATTTGGAGGACCCTTTAATATTTATTATCACCTGTTTTATCAGAAGCGTCGGAGATTTTAGTTTTATCTATAGGCAATCATCCATTATTAGAGCAGGCTTCTGTTCCACTATATCACATAATATATATATATGTATATCTTTGATCATTGCCCTCTCAATTGTGGCCTCCATGTGGCTTTGTGTGGACAAACACCCTTCCTCAGACGAAGGTCGGATGACTGGTGCCTGACAAACAGCACTAACTTTTTATATGCAACATATTTCAAACATTTCAGTAAATTAAACAACGGGAGCAATGATCAGACAAAAAATGGATAATGTATATATATTCGTATTAATAAATAATTAGAACATTTTTAACTTTCTAGAGAGATGTGACCAATTATGCTATAATGACTCGCTCGTCCAGTTACGATAACATACAGTAACACAGTGTATGGTGTCCACGGCCTACTCAAATTATAATAATCAGTTGTGGCTACCATTATAAAACTATATTGATAGTTAACACACCCCAGTTGCATGCCCCCAGCTGGTACCATTTTCTAGATGGCCTGGTAAATTGGTGAACATTGTTTTAAAAACCTCTGGTGAACCCTATAATCTTCCTCGGGCAAACATCAACGTTTCTGCTTTGTTCTTGCCGTTTATTATTGATTATTGATTACGTTAAAATAATCTACTTAGAATAATTATAATTAATGGAAAAATAAAATAAACTACCTAGAAACGCTCGCCAAAGGGCCTTGTGCCATAGGGCGAGCAAATATAAAAACTTACAGTAGTGTGGCAGCACTATAAAGAAACCATTGAGTTCGCTGCTTCAAGTAGACATATCATCACATCACACAACAACACACAGATAAAAGTCCAGACATATAATCGTCGGGTAGGACGCCTGTCGTAGGTGGAGGGACTATAATCCTTAGAAACACACACACACACACAGGTCACCATTTACTGTATAGACATCGAGTAGCGCACATCGTACAGGTAGCATTATAATTTTCAGAAGAAAAAAGTTTGCCTCTCAATGGACTTGAACACACGATGTTCTAATTGACAATCAGTTACAGACTGCCGTTCTAGCCACTGAACTGCTGGGGCTTCTTGGACACATGGTATATTTAATACCATTTAATATAATGCAATGTAACTTAATACATTTGAACGCACCTCAGACGTACCTGTAAATAGTACATCATGTCGCACATGTAAATTAACCATGTGGGATGTAATAAAATATGTTATCAAATTAAAACTATTTATTACTTTGGTGTTAAATGCAAGCTCTGATACTTTTCCTTTAGGTCTTGATACCGGTCTTATCTGTATCTAACAGCCATAACTCCATAAGCTCGCCTTCAAGCACATGTTTAAATCAATAGAATCGTAATCACCTTACTTCAATTCGCGCTTGTATGATTAAGTTCGAAGCTGTTATAAACGTGACCTGTTTACTGTCACGTTTTAAAGACGAATCTATCTGTATAAAATAATTGGATTCTATCAAACGCAATCCACGCTGATGCTGATGAACTAGCAGGAAGTCCGAGTAAACACAACTCTACGGTGCCACGTATTTCCGTGAATAATCAAACCTGTATATTAAAAGTATTTTAGAGAGCCAGGCCCTGCTTACGTTACTGAACATTTAAGACATGTTAAGTAAGATATTTAATCTAGGACTGTATGTGAGTGGTTTTACGGTCTGAGGATTTCATTTTACGGCGACGCGCGAAGCCTAAACAAGCTAAATGGGTATCTTCTAAACTTCATAGATATTTCAATTATTCATAGACTGGAACTGTTTGATAAGCAGATATTGCCCATTTTAAGTTATTCTTTTGAAGTTTTGAGTTTTCACAGAGCAAACACTATTGAAAGAATCCATACCCTTTATTGCAAACGTATATTGAAAGTAAAACTGTTTTTGTGTATTGTATTCTGGGCATATTTCATCTATAAGCACTTATGATTTCTCTACACTATATACAACTTTACCACATCATCTTATCAAAGACAAGCTGATTTCTCTTATTCAAATAACATTCGCTAGAGAAAATACTAAATTTTTGGCCTGTAATAATATTAAAGCGTTTTTTACTAACGGCAGTTTAGACAATTATACTATGTGGACTTGCTATGAAGTTTGTGAAGCACTCATCTTCCTATTAGATAATATTTTCGTCAGGTATTGAACCACCGTTTATAGACAAATTGTTGGTATACCTATGGGTACGAACTGTGCACCACTTGTCGCAAATTTGTTTTTATTTTGCTATAAAAGAGATTTCATGTTGAGTCTTTCACCAGATACACAGGCAGATGTTATTGAAGCCTTTAATGACACCTCTCGGTATCTGGATGACATATTGAACATTGACAACCCTTTCTTTCCAATTATGGTTAATAATATTTATCCTAAAGAACTTCAGCTTAAGAAAGCTAATATCTCTGATAATAACGCTTCTTTTCTTGATTTAGATCTCTCGATTGAAAATGGTGAAATAATTAACAAAATCTATGACAAGAGAGATGATTTTAATTTTGACATTGTTAATTATCCCCACATGGATGGGGATGTTCCCCGAGCAACTTCTTATGGGATGCATGTCTCAACTTATTCGTTTTTCAAGAGCTTGTACTCGAGTTGAGGACTTTAATATTCATAATCTTTGTATAACTAAAAAGCTATTCAGTCAGGGTTACCGTTACCATAAACTTCGTAAAACCTTTGCAAACTTTTATTATCGTAACCCTGCTCTTCTTTCCAAATATAAAAGTAATTTTAGGACTCTTCTGCGACAAGGACTATCACAACCTGACTTCTATGGTGATGTGATTTATAAACTTCGTAAGATTCTTGGTCATGATCACTTTCATACTATCTTTGTTAAACTTGTTAAAAGAGGTTATGACCCTATCATTTTACAACGTACTGCATGCTTGGTGGTGGACCCTTTTACAGTTCGCCACTATGCTTTCCTCTGTAATTGTACGATGACCGGACAGGTTGTGAACCCTATGATGACGCATACCTAAAGTCCATTGGGACGGTGGCGTTTGATGTTTGTCTATGTGCCCGTTATGGTTTATTCACTTGTTGATTTGGCTTTTTTGTATTATATTTACACGAGCATATTTGTGTTTTACTTATATTGCCTATTGATGCTGCTTTGTTGGTTAGAGATTAGATCATGGCGGGGATTTCTTTATTTACACTGTCCTGTTTTAATGGGATGACAGTAGGGTAAGTGTGAGGTTTGGTGCACCCTAGAACCGGTTTAAACACCCATTGGCCTTTGTTGCCACTGACCGTTCCAAGGCGGTAGCCCTATTGTCAACCCTTTTGTGTTTGTGATGTCTTTTGTATTTTTTATTACTTTTGCCTTCTCGTTTGTCTGTTTGCGTGTTTGTTTTTGTGTTTTGTGGTTGACTGTCGACCTCGAATGCTGCTTTCCCTGTCCGATATTTGTATCTTTCCTTAGCCTTATCAATAATAGATGCTATAGCATTATTAAAGATAAAGGTTGAAGATAAAGTTAAAGATAAAGGTTGAAGATTTTAAACAGTAGTGAAAACAAGTACTGCAAACTTATTTATAATGTACTTAAAACAGATGCTGATATCCAAACAAAGTATCATGGTTCGCAATGTATTATCGTCAATTGGTTTTTACTACGTGTGGCTTAACCAGAGTGTCGGAGATGTGGATAATTTCTTACGTATAATTAATTAAACAACGACTTCGTGATAATAAAACAGTCTTGTCATGAACGTTTAGAAAGTTGTTCGAAAGCAATATCTTTTAAAGAAATTGTTAGCTTTGATTTTCAGTTATTTCTGAATTGCATAAACATACCCAAATTTAGAATAGCGATGACCAGATTAATTGTCTCATCTCACAGCCTTGGGTTGGGTTGCATAGACCTTGAAGTATACCACTAGAAGATAGAATTTGTATACTTTACAACAAACTTCATTTTAGATCTGTTTAAAGACATCCGAAATATATATATATTAAAATGTATTTTTGTAATCGACCGAGCATGTTCAACTTAAAATAACTTTTCTTTTCAGTAAAAATAAAAAAGAGAAATTAAAAAATTAAGTAAGTATATTTTTAAAGCATTTGAAATAAGGAACACCCTAATAAATTGATTTGATACAATTGTAATTTCATGTCTCATTTCCTCCTTCTCAGTTGTAATATGTGTAAATGTACTATTTTTATTTTCACATTGTCGTGTATATTTGTGTGTGTTGGTTTGTCACGTTTGAAACGCAAATAGACCATTTTTGAAATGTATGTATATGTGCTAATATGTTCATGACATGGATATGATTATATATAATAAATACATCAACCATAATATTGATATATTTATTTATGTTTAGTAACCTACTTCGTGACATTTTAAATGGAAATTCTGGCGTGTTCATGTGAATCGCATTTTTGTTTTGTTTTGTTCTCAGTTTTTGTTCTCTAAAAAGATGTAAACAGTATGACTGTGTTTATTTTTGCATCGGATATTTGTTAATACATGTATGTAAGACTCTTGCTACGTTTGTTAAAAATGTATATCTATATATTGTATGATCACATATATACACGTGATGACGTGTGCTTAACTGACGTAAAACACCATTCAAAGAATAAGTAGGGTTTTTAAAACTTAAATGTTATACATATTTCAGGTCACATGTCGGTCAGTTATGGACATTAAGAGAGAAAGGTGATCCATATTGCCTTAAATTTATTTGAAGATATATACAGATTACCATTTGTTACGCCCAAGTGTGACAATGCAGTGCAACCCGAACCGCGTTAGTATTAACTTGCGGCTTTGCGCAAATAATGTATTTTTAGCTCTACTGGCCAAAGGCCAGCAGAGCTTAGGGGGCACTCCACAGTTTAATGTACATTTCTCAATCATCAAACCCATGACAAGCCCTTAGCCTGAATCCTTGAGCAAAAATAAATCACATCATCATTGTGTCATACATTTCTTAGAAGACAATAAAATTACCCATGTTTCCATACCAAATAAAAGTATCAAAAAGCATTTTCTGTACAACTTTAGTCCCATTTCTTTAAGATTACCCCACCCCTCAAAACATGTTAAAAAAACAATTTTAGCAATATTTCAAATGTCAATAAATATATATATTTTTTTTCCTACACATATCAGGGTCATGTCTGCACTCATAATGCTCTTGCATATCAGGAAATGCTAACTTTTACATACCTAGTCCGGCGTTTTAGAAAGTTATTCCATGCTGATCTCCACCGTGATTGAAAATCAGCCATTTTACCTTTTTTTAGAAAGTTTTTGATTAGTTCACATTTTTCTATTTATAGCCTCCAAAAACCCCAAAGAATGCATATTCCAATACACCAAAATAAACTTAGAAGTACTCAAAACTGAAAACAACATTAAACATGTGCTTCATAATTATTATAAATACCATCCATGGACCTAAAAGATGCTTAGTTGATTTCTTTCTGATTTACACCATGGACATTCATGCGAAACTGAGGAGTGCCCCCTTATGGGATGGCGAGTTGTCCGTCGTCCGTCCGTCCGTCGTCCGTGCGTCGTCCGTAAACGTTTGCCTTGTGAACACTCTAGGGTCTTTATTATTAATTGAATCTGTACGAAATGTTGCCAGTGTCTTTATATCAATAAAAGCTCGGATAAGTTCGAAAACCAGCCAGATCAGAATAATTTTACCGGAGTTATGGCCCTTGTTTTGCTGAAAAATGCCATATTAAGTCTTGTGAACACTCTAGCACCTTCATTTATTATTTGATCTTTACCAAACTTGCACAGATTGTTAATATCAATAAAAGCCCGGAAAAGTTTGAAAGCAAGCCAAATCGGATCAGTTACACCGGAGTTATGGCCCTTGTTTTTTCTGAAAATTGCTATTTTCTGTCTTGTGAACGCTCTAGCACTTTCATTTATTATTTGATCGTTACCAAACTTGCAAAGATTGTTAATACCAATTATAGCTTAGACAAGTTTGAAAATCAGCTGAATTAGGTCAGTAACACCAGAGTTATGGCCCTTGTTTTTTTCCTGGAAAATGCCATTTTCTGCCTTGTGAACACTCTAGGGCCTTCAACATTAATCAGATCTTTACTTAACTTTGCCAGTGTCTTTATATCAATAAAAGCTCGAACAAGTTCAGAAATCGGCAAAATCGAAATAATTTCCCCGGAGTTATGGCCCTTGTTTTGCTGAAAAAAAAGCCATATTAAGCCTTGTGAACACTTTAGCACCATCATTTATTATTTGATCTTTACCAAACTTGCATAGATTGTTAATATGAATAAAAGCTCGGACAAGTTTGAAAACCAGCTAGATCGGACAATTAACAACGGAGTTATTGCCCCTGATTTAGTTAAAAATGCTATATTTTGCTTAAATTAAGACGATAGGGGCTTCATTTTTTATCCGATCTTTACCAAACTTTATCAGATTGTTAATGTCAATAAAAGCTCGGTCAAGTTCGAAAACTGCTATAATTTGCCTCGTCTTACGATAGGGCCTTCATTTTGCATCTCATCTTCGCCAAACTTTACCAGATTTTATGACTTTCTTTTTTTATATTATTTTTTTATTTTTTTATTTTTTTTTATTTTTATTTTTTTATTTTTTTCTATTTTTTTTTTTTTTTTTTTTTTTTTTTTTTTTTTTTTTAGCTCTATGTTGGACCAGTCGGACCAGTAACAGAGGAGTTATGGCTCTTGATTTAGTTAAAAATGCTATATTTTGCCTTGTTAATACGGTAGGGCCTTCATTTTTCATCTGATCTTTACCAAACTTTACCAGATTCTTTAGTTATGGCCCTTGATTTAGTTGAAAAGCTGTATTTTGCCATACATTTTCAAAAAAACGTAAATGGCAGTCTCTCGCTTCATTGATGATTCACGAGCCATGTTAGCCAGTAGAGCGTCCACAGGCCCTCTTGGGCCTCTTGTTGTATTTCGCTGGTGTTTAGTAATCCCGTTATAAAATAGTAAGATCATGTCGTAAAGGTATTAAAACCTGGCTTAAAATAATGGATGTATGAATTATGTGAATCCAATTAAACGTTTACCGCGCTATTCACTGGGCCAACTTAGCCCCCTTGGAACTCGTTGAATAATAATACTCATCTTATTTTCCTATATCCTGAAAAATTGGACTTTAATTTATGAATTTATTGCAATTTAAATGTCAAAATAGCGATTGTGGATTTATTGGCATGACCTACAAGCTATATATGAGAAACGTTTAATCACAATAATGGCATTAACACCTAAACGAAATGTCTAAACATTTCTTAATTTCTTTAAAAAAGTAAAAACTTCAAATCTGCAACATGCTACAACACAGTCGATGTTATACAAGAAAATACATATTGCTAATCTATAATTTCGAGTGTCCTTCCCAGAAAAAAGTCAACAAATTAAGTGATCGACACACATGATGTATATTATAATTATCATATATTTGTAATGATGAAAAACTGTAATAGTTTAAGTCAATACAAGTATCTATCTATCTATCTATCATGATGCTAATGTAAAAAGTGTGACAAAGAAACAACGAAACCGAGTTAAAACAAAATCACCTTGGTAGTGAAAACTTTCATGAAGAGTACGCCTTATGACAGCAACGTAAGTAGTTTTATTTTTCTCATTTTTTGGCTTTTCCACCATTCACATTTAGTTCTAACCTTCAGTCCAACCTCTATGTAGCAACCATCATTACAAGTTAGACATAGTTTTCCTGAGTTTCTGTGCAACAAGATTTTATTGCGCAATATGACAGGCATGCAACTTTATGCTATGGAAAAAACTTCAGAAACATGTAATTTAATAATGAAAATAGATCCCGTGTCGAGGGGTTAACGACGTTGTGTTGTAAACCTACTCGTATTCTTACGGATGGCGGGAGATTTACATTACTGTTTCTACCCAGGACAAAATGGTGGTCTGCCTTCACTACAATAAAATCGACCGTTATATAGGGCCTTACATTTGCTCAAATCACCATTCAAACAAACAAGCAAATAAACAATAAGAATAAAGAGACAGCTAAGTTCAAATACTCGTACACGTTTGACTTGGGTAATTGATTTCTTACGACGGGTTTATCCCCAGCATATCTCGCATCGGTCTGTGACATAAGTGATTGATATATATCAATTTCGACAGAGACCTCGGTGTATATTTTTACCTGAAATGCTGGTAAGGCAGTGAATTGAACACTTGCCTCCTGATTTGTATAACCGCTAACCAGTTGACCCTTGCAGCTATTGCAAGGATAAACTCTAGCCTTTGTTTAAATTTAAAGATGCGTCCGTAGATGATAATTGCACCGGTCGCTCACGTAACTTTTAATTCGCTACATATAGATAATGGACTGTTCTTTCTTTGAATTAAAACCATTCCATTCAGGTAACAGGTTGATCTAGGTTTACAATGGACGCAAAGGCTATTATAGTCGTGCTTAGCGGGTTAAGGGTTAATTTATTAGTTAGGCTTTGGCAGTTGGCATAAGCAAAACTGTGCATCTGATGAAAAATACAATATATCTATTTGTGTTTTATGAAATCTGTGAGATAAGTCGTATGAATACTCAATTACGTTAAATGTGTATTTGCGTATATTACAGCGACACGTAGATGCATACAACGACAGTCTATATGATGATTACGTTATATGTACATTGACAACGAGAATACATTATTTTTCAAAATCCAACTACATCTAGATGAATGCATGAATGATGAATGAATGAAGGTTGCTTTACGGCACGTCGACACAAGGTCATATTGTGCGCGAAAACCGATGAAAACAAACACGAAAATAGTCAATTATTAAAAAATACGCTAACATGTATAAATAAACTATTTGCAAAACAGAGATGATATGTTAAAAATAGTAACTTTGCATATGAATGCCAACAAATGCCCATCAACGGGCGTGTAAACACATAAATACTAGCAAGAACACATTACAATGAATTATACAGTCTGATTTATTTAAGAGCATCGAAAACCGAAGTCAATGATATCAAATAACTCTTTCGTATTATTAACTTGGTAGTGTCCTTCTCGCATAGAATCAACGCCCACATAATCTAACAATATATGGTTGCCCTGTTAGGTGCACAACAGGGTATACATTGTGGCAACTGCTCACCTTGTAATAAATATGAATGAGTATAACATGAATGCCCTATTCTGCTAGAACAACTTCTTCTCGAATAATGAATCTACTAGAAGGACGCCACTCACCGATTAACGGTTTAATTAAAAGCAGTTTAGCATGCACGGACACATCCCAAGCGGCCAAGAGTTACGAATATACTTGTTAATACATTTAAAATCAGTGTTAAGTAATTATATATATTATGTAAACCTAATGCTGCTTTAGCAGCACTATCAGCTCTGTCATTACAACGTATTCTGCATGGATTGGAAGTCAACAGAAACAGAAACTAAATAACATCATTAATTATAAGAGAGCTGTATTTTTCTAAACTTTAAGCAGAACTTGGTGATCATGTTTCATATTACTCAGTGCCTGAAGAGATGAAAAGGAATCAGAAAAGATAACGAAATTGTCATTGTCAAATTATGAATATAGTTTAACGCAAGTTCGATTGCCTTAGCTCATCTGAAAAGATAGAGGCATTGTCAGGCAGTCCACTCTTTAAATTATGTGTGGGTATAACAGCTGCTGCAGTTACCTTATCTCCATATTTAGATGAAACCGGATCTACTGTGACATGTATTAGCTGCAATTGTCTTGTTTCTATTATTAGGTAGCGTGGGAACACGTGTGTAAATGCATTGTTTTGCAAGTCAGCATTGCACTGATTTTATTGGTATGCTATTGACTAAATAATATTGAAAAATGGATCCCTTGCAAGCAACAAACACACATAAGAGAGAAAAGATATATGTTAAGTAACCGTAATTATAGCTGTAAATTAAGAAGAACATGGCAAATTGCTGGCACTATTATGAGTATGGGGATCATTTATCTGCTTCAAATTCTAGTTATAGATTTGAAGTATTCTTCTGGTGAATTATAAACGATTTTAAGAGCCCACATGGGTGTAAATCATTTAAACTATGACTAGGTTATATTTGAAACTCAGTTATATGTTGGATATTGCACACCAATACAATATATTAACATAATCCCTTGTTCGTATATTATAAAATATTACCCTATCAAAATGTTATATTTTGTGAAACCATTATAGTGTACACACTCATGCTCAGTTAACAGCGCTTTAAATCGTATATTTTAATAAATCATTAAAACAGACCACCTTAGTACTGATTAATAAAGTTTTTTAACTTGTGTCATATTGAAATAAAGTACACTTTAATATTATAATAAATAACACTTTATAACACTTTAGCTGAATAGTTAACAACGGTGAGCTGTATAAAATACATTTCACAATTAAATCAGTTCAAAGTCTCACATTACTGTATGAAAAGCAGAATGGACGAAATTAAATTGAGAGTGAGAGTTCGTTTATGTTTCTTAGTGTTATTAGTATTGTTTTTCGGATTCAAATGCAACGAAGCCGCTTGCACAACAACAAACAACGAACTGGTGGTCGACAACAGCGGATTGGTGGTCCACAACGATGCACTGGGGGACGACGTCTCATTCTACAAATACAGAGCTGTCCCATACGACCACTGCATCCCCTCAAGATTGGTGGTCGACTACAACAGATTGGTGGGGGAGGACGACAACGAATTGGTGGTTCTCATCCAATACACCGCCATATTTAATCACGGATATACGACCTTCAACAACCACACCGCCACCGATAGCTCACTGTGAGTCTTTGATGTCTATTTCTATAAATGCAAACATTCCTAAGCCGAAATATATAGCATTCCAACCTGTTGTGAAGTTTCGACTTGTAAAAGATGGTTTCCCAAGAACTCACTTTGTGTGTGACTTTGAATCAGCTCCGGATGATTTGTTTTACATGGTTCATTGGTATGGTCTTCAGAATGGAATAGAAAGGAAGTACGACACATGCAGACATCCAGTGACTTTTGCGGAAAAGCTGGAATTGACAGAAGAAATATTCAAGAACGTTATTGGATTTTCTTTGGGCATTGAGGTAAACATTTATTTTAAAATTTATCCACATGCGATCTGAAAAGTATTATTCAAATAATTTTAAAGTCGACTAACAAGAAAAAATGATTCAGTTTTCGATGTCTTGAAATGTATTTGATATAAAAAATAAATATTCCTTGTTCTAATCCTCAATAGTCAAGATAATTGTCATATATAATGAGTATTATATTGTTTTACAGCTGAGATGCAGCGTTAGTGCTTCGAACAGCGTAGATGGTATCCTTGGAGACCCTTCACCTTCGTCGGAATATTTCTACGCTGGCATCCAAGTATGTTTTCTGTAATTATGTTGATGCATGGAAAGGTGAATGTAGCTTATTTTGCAATGTAGCTACTTTAGTAGTTGTCAACCATCTGGAAAAGCTTTATTTAAATTATATATATTACTCAATACGCACGAGTGTTTTAAATCAACGAATCAGAACATGTTTTATTTCATTTTTAAAAAATCCTTGGGTTATTCCATGAATTCAGGGTGGCGAAACCACGTGACTTTTTGATCGGTTTCACAGCAAAATTGTTTAAACAAAACGCTCGATTCAGGTAGGTTTTCGCTTCATAACTTTCTTAATATTGATCAAATTTTATTCAACTAATGTGCACATATCCCTCCAAAATGCACTCTTTTCTAATTCTAACGGTAATTCGATTTAACTAGTATTGTCTGAAATTAGACCTCCCAAAGTCTCGGAAACGAAAGAAATCTATGACCGTGTATATTTTGGGAGCGTTCATCTCAGAAAGTACAGAATTAACCCAATTGCATTTTTTGCGGCGGAGGAAAGAGCTTTATTTGAACAAAACTCGTAAAATATTAAGAAAGTTATGAAGAAAACCGCCACCTGAATCGAGCGCTTTGTTTGTATATTTTGCCGTTAAACCGATCTAAAAGTCAGGTGGTTTCGCTACCCTGGATTGGCAAACTATCTTTGTATGTGTTAACAATATAGGTTACCATGCCTGACACACCAATACGATGTGGAGACACTGCTGTCATCGCGCTGCACCCAACTATACCCATCGGATGTCAATCAGACTGGTGTACACCCAACTATACCCATCGGATGTCAATCAGACTGGTGTACACCCAACTATACCCATCGGATGTCAATCAGACTGGTGTACACCCAACTATACCCATCGGATGTCAATCAGACTGGTGTACATCCAACTATACCCATCGGATGTCAATCAGACTGGTGTACACCCAACTATACCCATCGGATGTCAATCAGACTGTGTACAGTGACCATTCATTCGTATGTTCCCGACAGTTCAAGATGTTTAGCACCGCTGGTTCAGGGCTCCTGTGGTGTTTCTATTGACAGCAGAACACCATAGAAATGACTGTTGCTCCTGCTGATACAACCCAGTATTCGTTTGGCGGCGTGTCTGATATTCATCTTAGAACTTCAACAACCTTCAAAGACAACCTCATAAGGAAAGATTACAACATTGGACGCTTTCAAGCAAAACAGTCATTGCTCACCTTATATTTCTTGTTTACGTCAACTTGGCTTACCTATAGCTATTCATGGAGATTTTTGGCTGAAATGCATTTGCAGAATTGTATTTAGTAATGTTCATAAATATTTCAAATTTAGTCTGTAATAGTTTCGTGAAATCATTCAAATCCACATTCTAGCGATTTCTTGACATTTTATACATGTACAAGAAATTAAATATTTCCAGCCGGTACTAATTCGTAGTCTGGGAGATTTTTTAAGATTATATAATTCAAACACTCGACAACTTCTTGAATAGAAATTCTTAAATAAAAAAAGTATTGCGTTTCTACTTGAAAGGACAGTACTTAATTAGGAAATACTAATGTAATAAAATATTCAAGTTATTATTATAGATTGAGGTCGTAGACAGCGTAAACACCACATGGAAGGGAAAGACATGCAGTTCGTATAATGACCCACATATGACCACTTTTGATGGAAAGTAAGCATTTTGAACTGTATTTGGGAAGAGTGATAGACGCACATGTAACTACTTGCAACACTATGCCTTACCAGAGTTGAATTGAGATTTTAGTCATAAATTGCCTATTACAAAAAGTGCACCGATTTTATAGTGGATGTTTTATGTTTTGCATTTATATTCGAATTAGTTTTATATAAGTATTTTTTAATAATAACCATTTAATCTCACCGTAGTTTTAACTAGTAGTGATAAGTAAGTCGTAAACATGTACACACTGTCTTTAAAGGGACACACGGCAAACTTGATTTTTTTAAAAACTCACGGCGTCCCGTTACTTTTTCTCATAACTTGCATTCGTTCAACCATTAATATTAATTGTTTGAATAGTTCAAAGCAAATTGTTTTTACATATTATTGACTTTTGATAATATTGCACCAATAAAATATTTAAAAAATGTGTAGAATAATGAAGGAAATATAATTCTCATATTTTTTATTTAATTATATGCAAGCAGTTTTAGTCAAACTGATACAGGATTAATAAATCCCTGTACAATTGTAACGTCTGATATAAAACTCAAGATTGCCATGTGTCCCTTTAAAAGTAATGGTTCAGTTGTTGCGTGTTTCAGACATTATGAGAACCACGTTACGGGAACATATATCCTTTATCGCCACAAAACGTTTAATACAGAGGTATGTTCTTTTTAATATTTGTATGCAATTGTTTAATATTTAAATGTACTTTTTAATATCGTTGTCGCTTACGAATGCATGGCGAAATCATAATCGCCCTTATTTGTCCTTCCATCCCTTCGTCCGTCGTCAAACGGTCCATCCCTTCGTCTTTCGTCTAACGGTTCATCTCATCGTCCGTCTTTGAACTATTTCGAGTATCACACATTGATACCTGAAATACAAAACTATTTCATGCCACCAAAACGGTAGAGAGGCCTTTAAATAGTTTTTGAAAAGAAATGCGTACTATATATTTCGATAATAAATTAAAAATAGTGTTGGGAATACGTGTCAACGTGAAAATGTTAGGTTTTTTTTGTTAAAAATGTGTTAACCAAATGCATCGAATGTGACACTAAAGAGCTGCAAGCTTGACGTATGTATCAACCTCAAGATCAATAGAGAGACTATACCAATGTAATAAAGGGTGCCACTATTACTGTTGTTGCAATTCATCCAGTAAACAATGAGTTATATATTTTTTCATATCCGACAGACTTGTATTTTCAGTCGAAATTGTGCCGAAATGACAAAATCGTTGAGAAGCTATGTGACTTTTCAACCCCAAATTAATTGAAGCATCACTTATGGTAACAAAAAACACACTTATTTTTACTTCAGTTATTGCACGGAAACTAAAGTAAAAAAAAATTGTCAGGAAAAAGGTGACAGGAAATAATTGTATAATCGAGTATCATTGTCATGTATGGGAGAGAGTAAACTAATCGTGCGTTTCGTTTCTTTGTCACAAGGTTCAGGTGAAAATTGAGAGTTGTGACCCATACTACGGCGCCATAAAGTGTAACTGTGGCATTGCAGTGAGGGCGGGGATGGAGGTGTACGTGATTGACAGGGGTACAACTTAGCGGAACTTACTATTACATGGTTTCTGCATTGTGATGCTTACTACTTCAATACCCTTTGAGATATCAAGTTCATGTGTGGTGTTTCTAACAAATGTAGATGCGCAATAAGATTGGGTAGTTTGGCTTCATTCACTGGAATCCCTAAGGGGGGCGGGGTAATCCAGCAAAAAAACCACAAGAAAAGCATATCGTTTTTAAACGTGAATGAATTTGATTCTAATTTGGTATTGTCATTTAGGAAGTATAAAATCGGGTTTCACCCTCTACTGGTACAACTTGGGGAACTTGCAGTTATTTTCCTATTACGAAGTTCCCGCCTTGTGACGCTCAACTCCCTCTATAGTTTTTTGATTTTAAGTTCATGTGTGGTGTATTGCTTAGTTAAGGATGTGCAGATACATATTAAGTTTTCGTTTTTGGCTCCATCCGCTGGGGATCCCTAAGGGGTAATCAGGTAAAAAAACCCAAAACAAAATGCATATCTTCTCCAAATGTGAATGCATTTAATTCTAATTTGGTATGGTCATTTAGGGACACAACATGCTCGAGGCACAACATATATAAAACGGGGATTTTTCCTCTTGTGTAAAAGGGTCCCTCTGCATGGGTAGAATTTGGGGAACGTGCAGTAATTTATATGTTCGACTGCCATTTTGCTTAGTGCAGGGCAAAGGGTTTTGTCATAAGTGCTACAACAAGTGAGTTACACCCCACCCCTCAACCACAGACTCCATACAACCAGTAGAGCGATACAGGCCTTCTTGGGCATCTCGTTTTTTGGTTGTGCTTGGAAACCACTACTGAAATCCACACTGTGGTAACATGAATGCATTTGCTGTTTTTAGATTTACTTCATATATGGTACCTACGTTACCGTGCACTTGTATTCGTGGTCGAATTTAATGGATTTCACCGTGACGTCATCCTTCCATGACCAATCCAGTGCGAGTTCCGGTCTGTGCGGAGCACTATCTGGCATCTGCAATGATGACTTTGTAATGTGAAATGGAACATTGTCTCCAGAAAACGGGGACTGCTATCATAACTCGTGGAATCAGCCATACACGTTCACCAACGAATGGAAGTAAGATCATGTTTGGTTCATAATAATAATAATTCAGAGCTCATAACCTTGTAGAATACTGTAAACACATCGAAATGGTTTCCTTTAACTGTGGAACTATTTCCTATGCTTTCTTTTAAGATTAATAAGAAAACAGCGTTAATAATGGTAAATATATGTGAATTTTAATTTGATCTAGTTATCCTCCGGTATTGTGAATAAATTAATGCGTGTTTTGATTTATAGAGCACTTGCAGACGAAAATTTATTTTCCTTAAATGGGGCAGAATTGGACCAGATTTTGAAACCCTGGTTAACATACATGTGCATTTGTGACGATCCTTCCCAAACAACGGCAGTTCCATCCACAGTATGCGACGGAAAGACAGTTCATGTTTCTCCGAGGAAGCAAAGTGGGTGTCAAGGCTTGTGAAATACAATCCCGACGACGAGGCGTTTCTATGGTTGCAAGACTCCCTACACACAAGAACCGATCCAGTAATAAACAGAACATCTCAAAGGTATACATGTAATGTTAACCAATCAATGACAATATATTACATTTACTATAATCTGGAAAACAAAACCTAAACCACATTGACTTGATACTTTCTTTTGAAAAGAAATAGCGTCTAATTTCGAATAAACTTCACTTTTGGGAAGGCGGAGCTTACTGTGCACGCATCCGGTATGGTAGGCGGAGCATGCTGTGCACGCATCCGGTATGGTAGGCGGAGCATGCTGTGTACGTATCCGGTGAAGCTCAATATGAAACGGCTATTCCCCGGTCTGAAAATACACTGACGATATTTCTCTTTCTGGTACGATTTATCATTACCAACCTCCCAGGGCATGTTCTTGATTAGAACGGCTAAATCATGTAAATATAAGAATTAATTCACACCACTAGTGAGTGTCAAATTTACTAAAAGGAATTTGCCATTCACTACCGGCGTTCAAATCCGCATAACGCCGACAATTTGCGAACCAATTCTAAATTATTTACTAACATATATTAATTTTCTGAACGTATTATGCTAACCAAACACTTAATATTTTGGACCCGAGACGTAATACAAAAAACGTCTTAGATCTCTGTTAATTAGCAACCGATATTAATACCGAAACTGACCTATATTTATACCGATACTTACAGATATTTATACCGGAACTAAATTATATTTACCGATACTTTTTAGAGGAGTGCAGTTTCGGCCTTCACAGCATGAACAGAAGATACGGCGAGATTGTTCTGCGACGATTACCTCAATAGCTCACCTGTTTTTGATTTATGCGCCGATGTGCCAAATGCTAAGCCCAATGAGTCTGTGGAAACTTGTGTTATGGACGTCATGGTAGTGCTTACGAATAATAAATTCCCATCGTCCGACTTATGTTGTTCATACTAACAAACGAAAAAGAGAAACATAATGTCCCAATCCTTAACTTAGCTATCGTTTAAACGTTAATACAATAATCATGTACTGCTCCGTTTATGTACGTATCATATAATAGGTATCATATGAGAATCATATAAGAAGTATACGATACTTATACGTGGCAAAAGTGGCAGTGTACCTAAATGCTTGTCTTGACTGGCTGCTTTTTACGAATACTGAATGCTCTCGTTTAGTATCACGTTAGAAAGTTTGTTTGTTTGAATGAATGAATGAATGAATGGTGTTTTACGTCATTTTAGCAAATGTTCGGCATATTTGACGGTCATTGCTTGTGGTAGAGGCGAACCAACCCATTTTCTTCCGGTATAACCAATAATTTATGCCTCCCGCCATCCGCCGTAAGAATCGACACTATATCACTTGACAAAGAAATATAAAAAAATATCGGACAGGGAAAGTAGCATTCAAGGAGGACAGTCAACCATAAAACACCGAAACAAACACGCAAACAGACAAACAAGAATGCAAAAGCAATAATAAATGCAAACGACATCACAAACACAAAAGGGTTGACAATAGGGCTACCGCCTTAGAACGGTCAGTGTCAAAGTAGACCACTGGGGGTTTAAACCGGTTATAGGGTGCACCAAACCTCACACTTACCCTACTGTCATCCCATTAAAACGGGACAGTGTAAATAAAGAAATCCCCGCCATGATCTAATCAACAAGGCAGCATCAATAGGCAATATAAGTAAAACACAAATATGCTCGTGTAAATATAATACAAAAAAACAATAGCCTAGAAAGCCACAATGAAGGTACTCAATGACTTGGCAGAAGCCAGAGCAACAAGAGAATAAACCATTAAGGGCACGACAAGAAAGATCATAGACAAACATCAAACGCCACCGTCCCAATGGGCTTTAGGTAGGCGTCATCATAGGGTCCACAGCCTGTCCGGTTATCGTACAATTAAAGAGGAAAGCATAGTGCTCCCAGTATGATTCGAACCCGCAGCGTGAGAGACGAGACAGTTTCAGACGCAGGTTAGGGAAAGACTGGTATTAAGAGAACATTGTTAAACGAATCAAATGTAGAAACTATGTTGTATTAAATCTAATTGTTTTTGTGCAATATTATACACTAATTTTGTTATATGAATTTTCTTTGTTTAAAGCTTTCGAATACAACTGACTGGGCTGATAACGCACGTGAAATAATGAGAGGTTCTTGCCTAGATGAAATAGACAGAAACATTACACTCCGGGAAGAAACAGGGGGTGGAGATTCTCCGAACTTAGCCGAGCAGATACAAACATTGGCATGACCTGGAATGTTCTTGGGCGGTGGAGAATGTGTCGATGGTTAGTTATAAACAACAGTATGCGTATTATAGTGCGTATTGTTCTGCATATACATATAAGCTTTCTAGTACATATGCGTATTATAGTATTTTTCTGCATACACATATTAACTTTCTAGTACATATGCGTATCATTTTAAGTATTTTTCTGCATATACATAATAGCTTTCTAGTACATATGCTTATCTTTGTACGTATTGTTCTGCATATACTTACATATTAGCTTTCTAGTACATATGGTATTTTTCTGCATATACATATTAGCTTTCTAGTACATATGGTATTTTTCTGCATATACATATTAGCTTTCTAGTACATATGCTTATCATTGTACGTGTTATTATGCTTATTATCTAATTACTATTATTATTATTATTATTATTATAATTATGAGTATTATTACTGCCAGAGATTCAAATAAATGAATTAACAAAATCTGAATGTAAAGAAGATTTAGGGGATTTCTTTATTTACACCGTCCCGTTTTTTTATTGGGTTGACAGTAGTGTAAGTGTGAAGTTTGGTGCACCCTAGAACCTGGTTTAAATCCCCAGCGGCCTTTTTTGCCACTGACCTTTCCAAGGCCTATTGTCAACCCTCTTTGTGTTTGTGACGTCATATGCCTTTATTCTTTGTTAACTTTGCCATTCATGTTTGTCCTTTTGCGTGTTTTAGAGTTTACTGTGTTCTGTGAAAGCTGCATTTCTTGTTCGACTTTTATACTTATTTTTAGAATTTTAAAACTACTCAAATCTGCATGCTCTCTATTCTGTGTTGGTTATGTAGGAGGTTTCAAGTTTCCACGACATGCGTATTGCATTCGAAATGGATCTATCGTCAGGTGAATATGCTTTCGAAAACGAAAAAAAATGCTGGTGCTGTTGTATGGTTAATCCTAATTTAAACATTTTAAATATTTGCAAACAAGAAGCCTTTAATAATGGAATATAATTAAGCTTTAAAGGTGTGCTATAATTGTATCTAGATGGCAGGCGAACAACCTGAATTCCTTAACCTCACACGCACTTGTTGCAATATATAGTTTCACAAGTGTACTTTGCAGGAACGTGTGTTTGTGAGGGTGGTTTTGGGGCTAGTGATTGTTCCTTAGATTTGACGGCTCCACCAGAAATGTTTGGACTCTTAGACAGCGGACTGTGAGATGAAAGCGAATATCCCTGCACAGAAACTATCGTATATGGAGATGCATTCACGGAAAGTGAAAAACTAACATGCAAAATGCAGTCGTTTTATGTGAGTAGTTGCTACACTCTACATATTATCCAATAGAAAGACGGCGGGAAAAGATATAACCCTTACAAAGTGTACATGTCTTTCGTTATGGAACATTTTCAACGTTCATGATGCTATGAAACGCATTGAATTTTCAAAGAATTTGGTCTTTTTTATGTGATGTCTTTTTTAATTAGCGATATTACGGACAGTTGATGGCTTAATTATTTCAACTTAAAATATGAATATAAGTTATTTACGTATTTGCGAGTTGCATTAACAGTTGTCGTATATCAATAATTTGCAACAGTTTGGTAAATTTGGAAACATATTATCATGCCAATGTTTTGAAGAAGAAAGAATATACAAATCAGAGGTTCTTTAAATACGTAAATACATAATGAAAAGGCGATCCCTTTGAAGCAACACACACAAACATGAAAGACAAGTAGCAGACTCGGTTTTATTGAGTCTGTTCATGAGAGGTAATTATAAGATGCAACACCTCTCACGCCTCCTTAATTAAATGTAAACATAATCTGCTAGCTTGCTCTTTTGTTTATGTTATTTACTCCCAACAGACCCTCTTGCAGTATGTATTCAAATGTAAATAACGGTTCTGGTAAACAAACATAATGTTAAAATTTGAACATAGCGTATATAATCGAGTACACGTAAAACTAAAGTATATCTTATAAATTATGTTCATATCCAACAGATGACACCAGGCGGAGAAGTTATCCATATTGAAGAGAGGAACGTTGTATGAGATGGTGTGTCCAGTGGAAAAAGAATCCGCCCGACTGGCAAGAAATGTTGACCAAAATGCATTCATATTAGGTGACGTATTCACAACCCATGGCTATTCTTATTTTATGAATTATTTTTCTCCAACAACTAAATAATACGACATTAAAGTGTTTTTCTGATGTATTATCTTGTTTTAGGTTCAACTTAATTTGTTGTACCATGGTGTGCAATAAATATGCCAAATATAATCGGATATACTATTTAACATTATATACTTTATATATATATATTTATAAAATGGTCGTGTCTTAACTTAAAATTGGGATTGAATACAACTTCAGACTAACGTCAAGATAAGCATCGATTTCATCACCCTTTATTGATGTCCCACTGTGATAATCCTATTATTAATCATTAGTAATATTCTACAGTATAAAAGGCTTTGGTATTACCATGTTTATATCAATATAATTACGAGGATTGATAAAGAACAATAATATCTGTAAACTATAACCCTTACGAGGCTATGCATGTAAAGCTTGAAGCACAAGGCTGTATCTACTATACATCATATGGGCAATGCTGGTGCTTCAAGCAACGTTTCAGAGGCATGTATGTTCTTTGCTGAAAACCTATATTTGTATATGCATTACCATACCTTTATGTCCAAAATGAAGGTTTTACGGTGTATGTAAGTAATGATGGGGCAGCGTTTGGTGAAGACCTGAAGTTGTACCTCTATGACGCCCGATGTCAAATACATGTCAAGCAGGAAATCGATGGAGCCATCAGTTTTCATTACATGTATGTTCAACCCTTTTCCGTTTCTGGTGCTGGATTTTACCACAAATTAACATTATAAAACTGACTACAGTCTGTAAAAGGACAGTGACGTTTGATGTTTGTCTGCAGTGTTGTCTTTTTGTGCCCTCAATGGTTTATTCTCGTGTTGCTCTGGCTTCTGCCAAGTCATTGAGTACCTTCTTTATGGTTTTCTAGGCTATTGTTTTTTTTTGTATTTATATATATACACGAGCATCTTTGTGTTTTACTTATATTGCCTATTAATGCTGCCGTGTTTTCTTTATTTACACTTCCCATTTTATTGGGTTGACAGTAGGGTAAGTGTGAGGTTTGGTGCACACTAGAACCTGGTTTAAACCCCCAGCGATCTTTTTTGCCACTGACCTTTCCAAGCCGGTAGCCCTATTGTCAACCCTTTGATTCATTTTCATTTATTTGAAGTCTTTGACCTAATAAATAATCTGATTTAGAGCATTTATTTATATTAACAACATTAATTAATTGGAATAGTATATTTTCTCAGTTTAGTACCAACTACTACTCAATAAGCGCGAAGTCAGTCCAATAGGTAAACGTCGGAGGAGCCTTTCCTGTGTTACGGTTGTTCCTTTTGCTAATTATACTTTTTTTCTCAGAATGCCGAGACGATCCAGCAAAACCAAATGATGCGGCTATAGTCAATCCAAGCGTGAAGTTTTACCTTGCATACACCATAATGTTGACATGTCTACTGCCATATATGCACTCATAAAGCTTCAGTGGAATTACGGGATGCGATTCTTAAAACTTGCTTTTTGTGATTTTCTAATACAATAACATCTAGGATTTGTAATTTTATAAATCAAGTCGACTATTCATGCCTTTAGTTTAAGAAGTATTACCTTTTCAATAAATATTTTCACTGATCTTAAAGTTCCCCCATTTAGCGAAACTGTAATGTTAATACGGCACGTGACTTAATTTGAGATATCCCAGTGGTTCCCACCTCCACCCCCTCCTCACCGCTATAACACCAATACAGATGCTAACAAAAGGCATGATCATGAGGGTATCTTATTTCTAGATACATATGATGTCTTTATGGCGCTCACTCGTCGATGCAATAATAACAATGCGAACACTTTCTAATAAATATCTACTTTCTGATTATCTTGTGATTTGACCCTGTAATACATGTTTCCGTGCGAGCCATCTCCAATACTTATTTACGTATCAATGCCGTGTAATTTGACTGTTAAAACATTTGATTCACATCTGCTTTAATAACAACGAGACCATAAATCGTATACATATCTATTTCTAATATCTTGTGATTTGACCCTTTAATACACGTATCAGAGTGGAAAATCTCCGATACATATGTATTAATGCCGTATGATTTTAAACTTTACAATCGTGACATGCAGAGGAAATTAATAGCAGTTTGAATGAACTATCTAACATGATATATTAAAATACTCAATGTTGATTGGTTATTGGGGTGGTCTGAAAAAAGATATATAAGCATCTGACCATGTATGTCAACCGTTAAGACGTCCTTTTAAACGCCAGAAAACACGTTAACCACTGAGACGTAATTTTGAACGTCAGATGCAAAACAATAACGCATGAATGAAATGCGTTTTTTAAGCGACGCTACGTTCCAACAACACATTGAAATAGGATGAAGCTGTATCTTCTCGTTTGATATTAAGAGATATGCATACAATGTAAGTTGTGAGAATTTGTTTGTATTTTGTTCAATCTCACGACAAAATGTGTTTCATGATACATATAGCTCCGTGTTAGATAAGAAATAAAATATATTTCCAGCGGGAGATCAAAACCTGGGGCCTGTCTTATTAAACACCTTACGATAATTTTGATCTTAAGACAAAATCTTAAATTCTTTGCTTTTCATAACAATTTCATTAAAATCAAAATCAAAATATATTTGTGCATGCTTCTGAATTGTCTGCTAGTTCAGCATATTTTGTTTTTTAATATAAATGCTTTACATTGAAATGTTAGAAGAAAGTTAATTTTGACTTACGATCAAAATTATCCTAAGATGTTTGATAAAACGGACCCCTGGTGCTTGGGACTTGAAATACATCGAACTCGCGGGCCTGCAGCCCTTGGTATCGATGAACTTCAAGTCCTCCCCACCAATATTTTATTTCTTAAATATATTATAAATACTTTACAGTGCGTTAAGATTAATACCTACTTTCCAGTGCCTTGGGATTTGAACCCCAAAATATGAGATCCGCACTGCAATTATATAAGTGTTTTTGTGATTAGATTCTTTAAGAAATATGGTAATGCATATTAGAACCAGTTAAAATGCTCAGAACATATTATCTTTCATAATATTATGTAATTGATTTAATATATAAAGGTGACATATCCATGCTTTTTACTGCCACATATAGTAGTGCGTGGTCGAGTGATAGAGCGTCGGACTTCATATCGAAAGATCGTTGGTTCGATCCTCGCCGTGGACATGTTATTTAACCTGCAGTAAGATAATTTATCCACATTGCTTAGTATTGGATATACACAGGAAGCCATCCTAAATGATTAATATAAGTAGCAAGAACGTGTTACGCAATCGATGTAAAAGAAATATGTTTGAACTATTTTACGTAAGTATTTTTTTAGCTCTACTGGCAAAAGGCCAGGCGAACTTATGGGATCACTTTTTCGTCCGTCTGTGTCTGTTAGCAATTTTATAAAATCGACCTCTCCTCTGAACCGCTTGAAAGGTTTTGATGAAACTTCATTACAATGTTATGTAGGAGGCTCATTCTCAGATTTGTGTTTTTCATGTCCGCCATTCATCCAAGATGGCCGCCATGGCTAAAACTAGGCCAAATTTAGGTAATGTTTAAACGACATCTCCTCCGAAACCACTTATTCCATTATTGTAAAATACCACAAACATGTTCCTTGGGTTGGCCTTTATCAATTTTATGTTTTTCGTTATCGTCGAATAATCAAAATGGCCGCCACGGTGATCCAAAGTTTACATAGAGTTATATAGGAAAAGGCTAAAAGAAACATCTTCTCTGAAACCGCTTGAAGGATTTTGATGAAACTTCATTACAATGATCTGTAGGATAGTACCCCTCAGAATTTTGTTTTTCTCGGCTGCCAGTCATCCAAGATGGCCGCCATGGCTAAAACTAGGTCAAATTTAAGGAATTGTTAAACGACATCTCCTCCGAAACCACTTATTCCATTATTGTGAAATACCATAAACATTGTTCCTTGGGTTGGCCTCTATCAATTTTGTGTTTTTTGTTATCGTCGAATAATCATAATAGCCTCCACGGCGACTCAAAGTTTACAAAGAGTTATATTGGAAATGCTAAAAAAACATCTTCCCTGAAACCGCTTGAAGAATTTTGATGAAACTTCATTACAATGATCTTTAGGATAGTCCCCTTCAGAATTGTGTTTTTCTCGGCTGCCAGTCATCCAAGATGGCCGCCATGGCTAAAATTATGTCAAATTTAAGGAAATTTCAAACAACATCTCCTCCGAAACCACATATTCCATTCTTGTGAAATATCAGAAACATGTTCCTTGGGTTAGCCTCTATCAAGTTTGTGTTTTTCGTTATCGTCGAATAATCACAATGGCCGCTACAGCGACCCAAAATTTACATAGAGTTATATAGAAAAACGTTGAAAATGACATCTTCTCTGAAACCGCTTGAAGGATTTTGATGAAACTTAATCACAATGATCTTTGGTTAGTCCCCCTCAGATTTGTGTTTTTGGGGCCTCCAGTCATCCATGATGGCCACCATGGCTAAACGTAGGTCAAATTTGAGGACTTTTATCAAACAACATATTACCACTTATTCCATCTAAGTTAAATATCATATACATGTTCCTGTTGTTGGCCTCTGTCAAGTTTGTGTTTTTCGTTGTCGTCAAATATTCGAAAGTTTACAGTTAGTTATATATAGGAAACATGTTTGTTGGGTTGGCCTCTATCATGTTTATGTTTTTGACATCATACCAGTAGAGCGTCTACAGACCCACTTGGGTCTCTTGTTTTAAAAGTGTATCCTAAACTCATGCAAGTTTAGATGGCCGACTGGCAACCCTACTCTGTGAACAGAGATTGATAACTCCGGTGGTAAACTGACTGCGTAATAGCACAAGCTGTCTACCTACCTTTTATGTTAGTCATATGTTGGCTAAAAGGAGCAAATAATGCATCCAGTTAAAATGCATAACCATGGCTTAAACAAGTCCTGCCAGTGCAATCAGATCCCAACCTTCCTATAATAAACATTTTTAACTCGGACTTAATGGTGTCAAAGTGATAGAAAATGCTTTGCAGAAGCAGAGATTGTTCAGCGACTTGTAAATTATATATCTGTGAAATATAAAATCGTTTGTTACATGTTCATCAATAAGCCATTAACACATATGAATACACTTTTAAAAACTGCAACCACAAAATATAAAATAGATTTGGGCTAGTTTCCCCAACAGAAAATGCACTAACATGTTTACTTCTTATATCAGGATTTGATTTGAACCACTGCCACCCCTTTACACAGAAATACGCATTTGGAACTGTAACTGATGATGTTACCACTATTAAAGAGAATTATTGCCTCTTCATATACCATGCAATACTTACATAATGACCATACCAAAAATAATTTCCTAAGTTATATAATAAATAAAATTACATAATTACTATACAATACTAATACAAATAATAATTACTCTAATACCATACGACAACGTTGTTTTCAAAATAAGTAAATTATCGTTTCTTCATTAAAGCAGCATGGGGAAATGATTTGCATCAGAATAATATTTCTGTAAACAATATTCTTGAGCGGTAATGTATAGTGCAAAACCTCTAACGCCTCCTAGCACAGGCGAAAGAGATATTCTACTTTAAAGCCACACGATCATCCCAAAATAACACTACTGATTTGTAGTCGGAGCGACTTTTTACGGCCGGCACACAGCACTAAACAAACGCTAGTGTGAATGTCAATAAATACGGCAGGCACACAGCACTAAACAAACGCTAGTGTGAATGTCAATAAATACGGCCGCCACACAGCACTAAACAAACGCTAGTGTGAATGTCAATAAATACGGCCGCCACACAGCACTAAACAAACGCTAGTGTGAATGTCAATAAATACGGCCGGCACACAGCACTAAACAAACGCTAGTGTGAATGTCAATAAATACGGCCGCCACACAGCACTAAACAAACGCTAGTGTGAATGTCAATAAATACGGCCGCCACACAGCACTAAACAAACGCTAGTGTGAATGTCAATAAATACGGCCGGCACACAGCACTAAACAAACGCTAGTGTGAATGTCAATAAATACGGCCGCCACACAGCACAAATAAACGCTAGTGTGAATGTCAATAAATACGGCCGCCACACAGCACTAAACAAACGCTAGTGTGAATGTCAATAAATACGGCCGCCACACAGCACTAAACAAACGCTAGTGTGAATGTCAATAAATACGGCCGCCACACAGCACTAAACAAACGCTAGTGTGAATGTCAATAAATACGGCCGCCACACAGCACTAAACAAACGCTAGTGTGAATGTCAATAAATACGGCCGCCACACAGCACTAAACAAACGCTAGTGTGAATGTCAATAAATACGGCCGCCACACAGCACTAAACAAACGCTAGTGTGAATGTCAATAAATACGGCCGCCACACAGCACTAAACAAACGCTAGTGTGAATGTCAATAAATACGGCCGCCACACAGCACTAAACAAACGCTAGTGTGAATGTCAATAAATACGGCCGCCACACAGCACTAAACAAACGCTAGTGTGAATGTCAATAAATACGGCCGCCACACAGCACTAAACAAACGCTAGTGTGAATGTCAATAAATACGGCCGCCACACAGCACTAAACAAACGCTAGTGTGAATGTCAATAAATACGGCCGCCACACAGCACTAAACAAACGCTAGTGTGAATGTCAATAAATACGGCCGCCACACAGCACTAAACAAACGCTAGTGTGAATGTCAATAAATACGGCCGCCACACAGCACTAAACAAACGCTAGTGTGAATGTCAATAAATACGGCCGCCACACAGCACTAAACAAACGCTAGTGTGAATGTCAATAAATACGGCCGCCACACAGCACTAAACAAACGCTAGTGTGAATGTCAATAAATACGGCCGCCACACAGCACTAAACAAACGCTAGTGTGAATTTCAATAAATACGGCCGCCACACAGCACTAAACAAACGCTAGTGTGAATGTCAATAAATACGGCCGCCACACAGCACTAAACAAACGCTAGTGTGAATGTCAATAAATACGGCCGCCACACAGCACTAAACAAACGCGAGTGTGAATGTCAATAAATACGGCCGCCACACAGCACTAAACAAACGCGAGTGTGAATGTCAATAAATACGGCCGCCACACAGCACTAAACAAACGCTAGTGTGAATGTCAATAAATACGGCCGCCACACAGCACTAAACAAACGCTAGTGTGAATGTCAATAAATACGGCCGCCACACAGCACTAAACAAACGCGAGTGTGAATGTCAATAAATACGGCCGCCACACAGCACTAAACAAACGCGAGTGTGAATGTCAATAAATACCGAAAGTGGGATCCCTTGGAAGCAACAAACACAAACAAGAGATACAAGTAGCAGACTCGGTTTTATTGTCTGTTCATGAGCGGTATAGTTGGTGCAACACTTTTTTTTTTTAATTGCGATCACCAAATTAATGTTAATCCATTTATTCACCCCGTAAAAGGTCTGTGAGGGTCGGGGTGGGCCACTCCTAAACAAACCGTACAGATATAGATGTAATATGCATAATATTTATTATATATGAACAGTTTTCAAAATATTTAGAAGAAAAAAAAATGCGTATCTTGATTAGAAACTATATAAATGGGGAGTTTTTTTATATTTCTTTACAATATTCAAAAGAAGATTTAAAATACAATTTTGATAGAAGGGGCTCTCTGCAATCTGAGGGTGTTTCAAAACATAATTGTATTTACAAATACACCAGATTGCTGTGTGTCTATCTACAAAATTTTCAAAATATTTACTTTGTTACTTTAATACGCCTTCATTGATAATTGTAAAGAAATATTTGTGTTTTTTTCAAAACCCAGCATATATATCTTGTATAAAGAATTGTTTAACGTAGATAGATACAATGCTAACATAATCAACTATGAGTGTTTCAGTTTTTATACAAGATCCACATACCATCTCTGCTGAGTTTACCAACAGTTGACTGTGAAACAAAAATGGTGTTATCCACTAAATATATAAAGAAAAGACAAGATATTTCTATGGAGGTGTGACTCATCCATATTCAGTGGGAACAGCGGGGAACATAACTTAACAGTTATTACACATTTCTTGGGATTTTTCCTTTGTCAAAAAAGACAAAACAAAAAACAAGAAGAAGGAACAAGATAGATGAAAAAAGATAGATGTGTTGCACAGTCTAACTTAAAATTTAAAACAACTCTTCTCACGCCTCCTAGCACCGGCTTAAGCGATATTCTTCTTTACAGCCACAAGAAATTGATCGACCTGACAAACAGGCAACACATTGATTTTCATTGGCATTTGGTTTTGAACTGATTCCCGTTAAATTGCATCAACCAGGTTAAGCAAGACAAATGTCGAGTGTCATATATCTTCTTGTCAAACGGTTTCTGATAAGGTGTCGTTTCTACAACCGTATCGTTCGCATCACATTTATAATGATTTGTATCCAGTAATTGGAATGATTTACTAGTAAACGGCCACAGAAGCTATTCATTTACATTAACAAGAGAATCACCTCTGTATGAGGAATTTTAAAGAAAGACAATTGCCATTTGTAATAATACAAATTCACCACATTGTAACATTTTAACGACACATATTAATTTAGTAGACATTTGTTATTATACATAGTTACGATATCTGACAGTCAAGAAAGCTTTTATCCAACAGATATCTGAGACAGTTAAAAGTACATTTATAGGTTATTAGATTTGTATTGGGATATATGCACGATTTATTTTGCGTATTAATATTGTGCGACTTTAGGAGCGCAATATTTATTCGCGAAAGAACGAGTGCATATATCGCATTGTTAAATTAGAACAATAAATAGGTTGTAACATTTATTTATGTTACAACCTATTTATTGTAACATAAATAAATGCTACAACCTATTTATTGTATCATTTATACAATAAATAGGTTGTAACATTTATTTACAACCTATTTATGTATCTCTCACATCAAACGACAGTATATTTGAAACAAATATACTGTCGTTATATATTGAGAAATTTCACAATGAAATCAACAATGTATACATCACGTGACATACTTTCCTTGGCATGAACAGAAAACTGCACCAATCACGAACGAGTATACATTACACACCCAATATAACGTTACTGCACGTCAATATGAGCGACTACCACATCCCTTATGAGCGAATATTGACGTTTCCTGTTACATTGAAAGTAAACGAAACTTTTAAATGCGTATGCAATACATTTATTTACAACTATGTAAAAGTGCAAGTAGCCCCACAAACGACTCTAAAGTACAATGGAGAACATGGTCAATGTTTTAGAGAAAGAACTTGACCCGTAGACAATGTACTATTGTTTTTTCTTTATCTCGTAGTCTGCTCTTGTAACAGACGGCACTACAATACTGTATATTACGACAGAAAGCCATAACAGATAATTAAGTATAGGCCGAATCCGTTTTAAGACAAATTGATACAAATAAATCCTTGTAGTCCAAATGGAAAACTCGCACAAATCACAGCTTATAGTACATTAAGACTGAACACGGTTATTGTATATCATCAATTTCTGCAAGGAACAATTGCAAAGGACATATAAACTTATTGAACGCGTTATCACCGGTATCAACATCAAGTTTGTTCAATAAACCAACGCTATTGAACAAATAAGTATAAAAGTCGAACAGGAACCTGTTTGCAATCTTGCCGTAGCCATCCGTTAATCTTCGCAAAGCCTGAAATCCATTTTTACCCCAGATGTTTACATTGTCATTTTATCGATAGTCGAAAACCAAAATGGCGGATGGAACTTTTAATTTTTCTATGGTAGGGCGATTTCTACCTTTTATGTGCTAGATATAATGGTCCTAGTGTTAACCCTTTTTGTGTTAGTGACGTCATATGCCTTTATTCCTTGTTAAAATTGCCATTCATGTTTGTCCTTTTGCGTGTTTTTTGGTTTACTGTATTCTGTGAAAGCTACATTTCCTGTTCGACTTTTATACATATTTTTTTATTCCAAATAAAAGTAAAGTACGATCGATTGTTGAAGGTGCCGACCATTGAACAACAACACGCTGCATAGCCTACGTTTTACTAGGTACATCCGAACCCTAGAAACAGGCATGCGCAGACGACAAATGTCAAACACCGCCATGTTGTTATATTTTTACAATGTAAACATGGAAGGTGAAAAAGGTTTTTCGACTTGGTGAAGCTTAAACAGTAAAAAGATCCGGGAGCGTTTATTTCCATTCTAATCATATCAGATATGAAACCATATAGCAAGTAATAAAATAAATCTCGATTTATATTCGACGTCTAAGCACCCTCAAGGTTTCAGTATTCTAAATATAACATGGAATTGGCCACGCCCATTTCCAGGAGTGACCTGAGTTAGAAGTGAAAGGTCACACAAATTAAAACATGCCAGATACATGCTTCAAAATTCATTTTCAGATTTTTTTAATTAATTAAACAACATTTATTACAATGAGAGCATTTGTTTTTACCAAATGTATTGTTTAAATATGAAATTGTGTGATTAACCCCCACTCAAGTAAATCTTTCCTGCGCATATGCATGTCAATAAATATGGCGACCGCCATGGAAAGTTCTGTAGGGGAAACATGCTGAATTTTAACTTTTAGCACATTGGATTTGGACTTACCTTGAAAATAAGACACAACCTTTTGTGAATTTGTATGTTCGGTTTTATTTTTTATCTTCGGAAAAGCTTGCATTGTGGCCTATGGGAAAGCAATTAGTGAACAGCAACCTGAAATGCAGAGTAGTGTCATTTATAAGTGTATCATATAACTGTCGCATAAGCCGGCGTACCCAGGCGTTAATTGAAAGGACTAATCCCAGGAAAAGTTATGAGCAGAGTTATGTTTTATTTAAACCTAGATTTTCTATGCATTAATTGCAACACATTGGAACTTGTATTGCCGCAACGTCTCCTACATGTTCAGGCGATTGACTCCAAATGTACAGATTTCTTAAGCATGATATGCAGAGGTACAGCTGGCAACATTATGTTTTCCCAACAACTTCTAGAAGAGTTATGCACCTTTTGGACGTTGTATAGGTTAATGGTAATATTTGTCGGATGAACTCTTCCTACGATTTTTACAGATCTGTTCTTCTAAGGATAGCACAGATCCTTAACATCACACGTAGATATGCACCTGGTAACAGGAGTTTGTTACGAAATTTGTATGTAGAGTTACAGCCCTTTTTTAACTTAAATTTGCTATGCTCATTGCCTACATGTGACTAAACTTCTTGCATAAACTCCGCTACAAGATTTTACAGATTGCTTCCAAATTATGTATACTTGTTCATATGACCGAATTACTCCAAATATTTTACGGATCCAATCTTGGCACAAGTCTTCAGTATCATGTGTAGCATTAAGTTTTATCTGATAATCTTTAGCATAGTCTGTCTCGACTTATATTTAATGTCCATTGCAACAACTGTCACATAAACTCCTCCTACAGTTTCCTATGAATTGATTCTAAACTGTGTATACCTCTTCAGCAGCATGTGAATTTGTGCACGTGGCGATACATCTTTAATCTGACAACTTTTGGCAGAGTTATGGCCCTTTTGAAACTTAGATTGTTTACAAAATATGGCAATGTATGTCGTCTGAACTCCCCCGACAGTGTTTAAACGATTGCCTCCAACCTTGGTACATATCTTTGGCATCATGACAGATATACACCTGACAACATAATTTGCATCTGACCATTTTAGAAAGGACTAAGAGGGGTGAGTTGGCAGGAGTGAGTGGAAGGTGGACTAGTAGAAGACAGCTGGTTTTTATTAAAATCAACCTTCTTGTTAACTATTATTTTTAAACATGCTTCTCTTTTTATTTGGTCACAATTCTCAAATGTGTATGAGCAAAATACCTTGAAGTTTACTCAAGAAAATCGAAATTATAAAAACAACAAATATAGACGAATCACAACATAGAGCATGTAAAGCTTCGAAATAAAATACAATACATGCTCGGTAAATCCTCGGAATGAAAGCAGCAGTACAAATTAACGAGAAAATAGCTTAAATGTATGGGATATTACGTCCCATGCAACGCATGAAATAGCATATTACGACAGCGACCTCAAAAGCAGATGAGATGACAGAATCAATTTCCAGTAATGCATGTTACCGTCACGGATCGAACCCGCGTGGAACCCTTGTCTTCATCTTTAAACAACAACATAGGCCCCTTCATAACTACTAATAAATGCAGACAGACATACTTTACTGTTTGTACGACATTTATTTCTGCGATATATACAGACACAAAATAAAATCTTTAATGTAAAATATTTAAAATTAAAGAAAAGAAAATTAGTAAGCAAAGAGGAAGAAATACGTAATATGCTTAATGAGCCATTCTGTTTGTGTTGACATCCTTTCAAAAACTGAAAAAAACAACAACAATGAAAGCTAATTAGGCTGCCTCCAGGCACATTGTTTTTATTACACAGTGTTTCTAATTTCACTGAAATTAATGGCATTAAAAGCATAATCATGTCGTCAACTGATACTTAAGATCTCTGTTGTTATTGCATCCTTCACAAGGAGGTGATCAAATATGACTTTTAACACGTCCGTGTTATAGCAGAAATGAGAAAAATGGTCCTATAGAGATCAATGCACCCAAACGAAATGGCACCGTAGATCCGCAATGTACCACAAACAAAGAGCACACAACGAACAGAGTGGTAAAGACAGGATTACCGACTCGGAACGGTCAGTTGGCAATTTAGCCTACTCCTTAGCTTCCTGTCTTCAGAGCTCAATTTGACAAGACAATGCAAATAAAAGTACATCCCATCAAAAGGAAATCTCTAACAATAAAGAACTAACAGCGCAGTAAGAGGATTATTAGAATCGTTCATGGTTTGCAAATAATGCCAGGTAAGTGTCGTTTACTGACATGTTATGAACTCGTATTTAAGAAATAAAGTATTTCCAGTGGGTTTATAATGTCCCGGATCAATACCTGGTGGGCGGGACTTGCAGTTCATCGATACCAAGGCCCGAGGTTTCGATGTGTTTCAAGACCCAAACACCAGGTTTTGATCTCGCACAATACAAACCCGCTGGAAATATTTTATTTCTTATCTAACATGGAGTTTTATGTATCATGAAACACATATTTGTCGGGAGATTGCGCAAAATACAAACACATTCTCACAACTTACATTTTATGGCTATCTCTCAACATCAAATGAGAAGAATATACTATTAAATGTGTTGTTGGAACGTAGCGTAGCTTTTCACTGCGTTGTTGTTGTGCATCTCACGTTTAAAAAGACGTCTCAACGGTTAACGCGTTATTTGGAGTGTAAAATGACGTCTTAACGGTTGACGTACATGATGTCAGAGGTTTATATAGATTTGTTCAGACCGACCCAATAACCAATCAACATTGAGTATTTTAATAACCCATGTTAAATAGCCACATAAATATCACAGGAACTGCTAATTCTACCTCCCATGTGTCTTTTAGACAAATTATGTTTGGTTGCGTAATACGGATGTGTTTGTAAGTTCTATCGAACTTAAGAACTTACAACTTACCTTGACAAAACTAACTATTTCTATACTTGTACTAATTACCCAATTAATATACTATTTTTAATTAATCTAGTTTAATCTTAATCACTCATGGGGAATCTGTACATTGCGAGAACAAGTTAGTGCATAATACGAAAGGTTAGATCAATGAAATGAATAAACAAACTTTGACGGTGTTTATTTGGTACGGCTTATCATGAAACTTTGACAATTTAAAACAGATTTTTTTTTTGGGAGTATAAAGCAATACCCGATGATCATTCTTATCTTTTCAGTTATTTGCATCGAGTTATTCCATTTCATTGTCATAATTTGAGGACATTTTGGATAAAATAAAAGTATCAATTTTGTGAAAAAACATTACCAAAGCTGCATGGGTGATGGGATCACTGTACTAAAACTTAGGATCTACATCAATAGCTGTAGTATGAACGATAGCGCTTGTATGATAGGGATCTGATTATAATGCACTACCCTGTGCTTGCTGCGTAGATTCACCCAGCAGTGTTAATACTAATACCTATGTGCTATACTATCTACTATGCCGGAGGTGTACTCTATACTATCTACTATGCCGGTGGTGTACAGTACTGGTTCTAAGTAGTGAATGGACTGTTTCCACCACTAAAAAATAGAACGTCATGCATAGCCTAAAATGTGTTGAATAATGCCGTAAAACAAACAAACGGACAGGCAGGCAGGCAGGCAGGCAGACAGGCAGGCTGGTTGGATGGCTGACTGACGACTGGCAGGCAGACCGGCCGGCAGACTGACTGACTGATTGACTAACTAACTAACTAACTAATTACTAATTACTAATAACTAACTTATTACTATACTACGGTGTTATTTTTACAAGAAGGAAATTCTCTTTTGGATTTACTGAAGAAATACAACACTATTCCAAAAAATGTTAAGACTATGAATATCCCAAACATTGTTTTATGGAGATATGAGCTTTACAAATTTATATGATAGCGATCTGATTATAATGCACTACCCTGTGCTCGCTGCGTAGATTCACCCAGCAGTGTTAATACTAATACCTACTTACTATACTAAGTACTATGCCGGAGGTGTACAGTACATAGAACGTCATGAATGGCATAACGTGTGTTGAATAAGGACGTTAAACAAACAAGCAGACAGGCAGGCAGGCAGAGTGAGTGACTGACTGACTAATAACTATTACTTTACTACGGTGTTATCCTATGATGACGTCTACCTAAAGTCCAAAAGGACGGTGACGTTTGATGTTTGTCTGAAGTGTTGTCTTGTCGTACCCTCAATGGTTTATTCTCTTGTTGCTCTGGCTTCTTCCAAGTCATTGAGTACCTTCTTCGTGGCTTTCTTGGCTATTGATTTTTTGTATTTATATATACACGAGCATCTTTGTGTTTTACTTATATTGCCTATTAATGCTGCCTTGTTGGTTAATGAATAGTTAATGGTGGGGATTTCTTTATTTACACTGTCCCGTTTTATTGGGTTGACAGTAGGGTAAATTTGAGGTTTGGTGCATCCTAGAAACTGGTTTAAACCCCAGCGGCCTTTTTTACCACTGGCCGTTCCAGATTCACTAGCGGATCCAGAGGGGGGGGGGGGGGGCGCACCCCTAAAGATTCCGGATCATACATGTATGTCCATGTTATTTACTGTAGATAAAATATCAAACAATTTCGATGCACGCCCTCAGTATAAACATTTTTTTCCGCTCGCTTCGCTCGCTCGACGCATAATGGCTAATGAGTAGTTTAATTAACACATTGTTAAATCCTTTTTGTATATTTTCGTGTTAAACAATTTCGATGCACGCCCTCAGTATAAAATTTTAAAATACACTATTCCAAAACATTTTAAGACTATGAATATCCCAAACATTTCTTTATGGATATATGAGCAGGAGTTAAAGGTGTCTGATAGGTTTCCTGACCTCTTTTTTCAATTAATCAGAAAATCAGAAAATTCGTTCCATGTGAGTAACACTGTCTTTACCGTTCTTTATGTTGTGCATTGTCCTTTTCATCTGCTAGTTAAGATGCTGATTTAATTTAGCTTGTTGTATAGTGCGGACCTACATTGCCATTGTCTGTGTGCTGTGGTTCCAATAAAACCGTATTTGTTATTATTTTAATAAAGTAGCATGCGGATATGATATTCGTATGTATCAGAATAATGTTTTGTAAAACAATATAAACAGAATCTATCAATATTACGATGTTCAACCGTAACAAATTAGATCAACTCGGTTAACTGAAACAAATGTCCAGAGTTAATGTCGTGTGTTAAACGGATTGATGTCCAGTAATCGGAATGATTTACTAGAGAGCGGTCACAGAAGATATCATTTCGCATTAACAAGAGAATAAACCGCAGTGCGAGGAGTCTCAAATAAGAGAAACTAAACATTTTATCAAAGATAAGAGGTGTAACTGTACAGAAATTGCCATTATTTTAAATAAATAAAATGAAATGAAAAAAAAAGTAAATTTTGAATACATTCTTATTTTCAAACAAAGAACATTTGCGGTTTTATCCTTTATTTAACAAACGTTTTTTTATTTGCATGTTTTCTGACGATCAAACTCGTTTAAAAGTTAACGGACGTGACGTCAGAAGTATGGATAAGACATTTAATAAATAAAAATAAACATTTTGATTTACCGAAATAATTCGAAAGCATTGTTTATAAGTAGGCCTTATAGCCATACGATTTAATTAATGTATTGTAGTAAGCTATTATTATGCTTGCAACGAGATCATTATTTATAGAGGTAACCATTTTGCAAAGATAACCAAGATGGCAGTGTCCTTAAAAGTAAAATATAATAATATAGATTTGACAAGTACAAAACGCATTACAATCTAACATCATTTTAATATGTGCTTATTGTACAAGGTGACTTCAATGGTGGCGTGATTTACAATATTCGTAAGATCCTTGGTCATAATCACGTTCATACAATCTTTATTAAACTTATTAAACCTTTTATCAGAAAAGGTTATGACCCTATCATTTTACAACGTACTGCACGTTTAGTGGTTGTCCCATATACAATTCGCCGCTATGCTTTCATCTTTGATTGTGCGATGACCGGACAGATTGTGGACCATATGATTTACCTAAATCCTAAATCCTCATAGGACGGTATTGTTATTTGGATGACAATAGGGTAAAAGTGAAGTTTGGTGCACCCTAGAAAGTGGCTTAAACACCCAGCCGCATGTTTGCCACTGGCCGTTCCAAAGTGGTAGTCCCATTGGACCCGTTTGTGTTTGTGATGTCACATACCCTGATGTTTTTATTAACATTTTAATTGTTTGTGTTAATGCGTGTTTTTGACTGACTGTGTTCTGAGAAAGCTACATTTCCTGTTCGACTTGTGTACCTACTTGTATACCTACTTGTATACCTACTTGTATACATACTTGTATACATACTTGTATACCTACTTGTATATACTTGTATACCTACTTGTATACCTACTTGTATACATACTTGTATACCTACTTGTATACCTACTTGTATATACTTGTATACATACTTGTATACCTACTTGTATACATACTTGTATATACTTGTATACCTACTTGTATACCTACTTGTATACCTACTTGTATATACTTGTATACATACTTGTATACCTACTTGTATACATACTTGTATACCCACTTGTATACCTACTTGTATACCTACTTGTATACCTACTTGTATACCTACTTGTATACCTACTTGTATACATACTTGTATACCCACTTGTATACCTACTTGTATATACTTGTATACATACTTGTATACATACTTGTATACCTACTTGTATACCTACTTGTATATACTTGTATACATACTTGTATACCTACTTGTATACATACTTGTATACCCACTTGTATATACTTGTATACATACTTGTATACCTACTTGTATACATACTTGTATACCCACTTGTATACCTACTTGTATACCTACTTGTATACCTACTTGTATACCTACTTGTATACATACTTGTATACCCACTTGTATATACTTGTATACATACTTGTATACCTACTTGTATACATACTTGTATATACTTGTATACCCACTTGTATATACTTGTATACATACTTGTATACCCACTTGTATACCTACTTGTATACCTACTTGTATACCTACTTGTATACATACTTGTATACCTACTTGTATACCTACTTGTATACCTACTTGTATATACTTGTATACATACTTGTATACCTACTTGTATACATACTTGTATTCCTACTTGTATATACTTGTATACATACTTGTATACCTACTTGTATAAATACTTGTATACCCACTTGTATACCTACTTGTATACCTACTTGTATACCTACTTGTATACCTACTTGTATACCTACTTGTATACCCACTTGTATACATACTTGTATACCCACTTGTATACATACTTGTATACCTACTTGTATACCTACTTGTATACCTACTTGTATACCTACTTGTATACCTACTTGTATACCTACTTGTATACCCACTTGTATACCCACTTGTATACATACTTGTATACCTACTTGTATACCTACTTGTATATACTTGTATACATACTTGTATACCTACTTGTATACATACTTGTATATACTTGTATACCTACTTGTATACCTACTTGTATACCTACTTGTATATACTTGTATACATACTTGTATACCTACTTGTATACATACTTGTATACCCACTTGTATACCTACTTGTATACCTACTTGTATACCTACTTGTATACCTACTTGTATACCCATTTGTATACCTACTTGTATACCTACTTGTATACCTACTTGTATACCTACTTGTATACCTACTTGTATATACTTGTATACATACTTGTATACATACTTGTATACCCACTTGTATACCTACTTGTATACCTACTTGTATACCTACTTGTATACCTACTTGTATACCTACTTGTATATACTTGTATACCCACTTGTATACCTACTTGTATACATACTTGTATACCTACTTGTATACCTACTTGTATACCCACTTGTATACCTACTTGTATACCTACTTGTATACCTACTTGTATATACTTGTATACATACTTGTATATACTTGTATACCTACTTGTATACCTACTTGTATACCTACTTGTATACCTACTTGTATATACTTGTATACCCACTTGTATACCTACTTGTATACATACTTGTATACCCACTTGTATACATACTTGTATACCCACTTGTATACCTACTTGTATACCTACTTGTATACCTACTTGTATACCTACTTGTATACCTACTTGTATACCCATTTGTATACCTACTTGTATACCTACTTGTATACATACTTGTATACCTACTTGTATACCTACTTGTATACCTACTTGTATACCTACTTGTATACCTACTTGTATACCTACTTGTATACCTACTTGTATATACTTGTATACCCACTTGTATACCTACTTGTATACATACTTGTATACCCACTTGTATACATACTTGTATACCCACTTGTATACCTACTTGTATACCTACTTGTATACCTACTTGTATATACTTGTATACATACTTGTATATACTTGTATACCTACTTGTATACCTACTTGTATACCTACTTGTATATACTTGTATACATACTTGTATACCTACTTGTATACCCACTTGTATACCCACTTGCATACCTACTTGTATACCTGCTTGTATACCTACTTGTATACCTACTTGTATATACTTGTATACCTACTTGTATACCTACTTGTATATACTTGTATACATACTTGTATACCTACTTGTATACATACTTGTATACCCACTTGTATACCTACTTGTATACCTACTTGTATACCTACTTGTATACCCACTTGTATACCCACTTGTATATACTTGTATACCTACTTGTATACCCACTTGTATACCCACTTGTATATACTTGTATACCTACTTGTATACCTACTTGTATACATACTTGTATACCCACTTGTATACCTACTTGTATACCTACTTGTATACCTACTTGTATACCTACTTGTATATACTTGTATACCCACTTGTATATACTTGTATATACTTGTATACCTACTTGTATACCCACTTGTATATACCTACTTGTATACCTACTTGTATACCTACTTGTATATACTTGTATACCCACTTGTATATACTTGTATATACTTGTATACCTACTTGTATACCCACTTGTATATACCTACTTGTATACCTACTTGTATACCTACTTGTATATACTTGTATACCCACTTGTATATACTTGTATATACTTGTATACCTACTTGTATACCCACTTGTATATACCTACTTGTATACCTACTTGTATACCCACTTGTATATACCTACTTGTATACCTACTTGTATACCTACTTGTATACCCACTTGTATACCTACTTGTATACCTACTTGTATACCTACTTGTATATACTTGTATACCTACTTGTATACCTACTTGTATATACCTACTTGTATACCTACTTGTATATACTTGTATACCTACTTGTATACCTACTTGTATATACCTACTTGTATACCTACTTGTATACCTACTTGTATACCTACTTGTATACCCACTTGTATACCTACTTGTATACCTACTTGTATACCTACTTGTATATACTTGTATACCTACTTGTATACATACTTGTATACCTACTTGTATACATACTTGTATATACTTGTATACCTACTTGTATACCTACTTGTATACCTACTTGTATACATACTTGTATATACTTGTATACCTACTTGTATACCTACTTGTATATACTTGTATACCTACTTGTATACCTACTTGTATACCTACTTGTATACCTACTTGTATACATACTTGTATATACTTGTATACCTACTTGTATACCTACTTGTATACCTACTTGTATACATACTTGTATATACTTGTATACCTACTTGTATACCTACTTGTATACATACTTGTATATACTTGTATACCTACTTGTATACCTACTTGTATACCTACTTGTATACCTACTTGTATACATACTTGTATATACTTGTATACCTACTTGTATACCTACTTGTATACCTACTTGTATACCTACTTGTATACCTACTTGTATATACTTGTATACCTACTTGTATACCCACTTGTATATACCTACTTGTATACCTACTTGTATACCTACTTGTATATACTTGTATACCTACTTGTATACCTACTTGTATATACTTGTATACCTACTTGTATACATACTTGTATATACTTGTATACCTACTTGTATACCTACTTGTATACCTACTTGTATATACTTGTATACCTACTTGTATACCCACTTGCATATACCTACTTGTATATACTTGTATATACTTGTATACCCACTTGTATATACCTACTTGTATACATACTTGTATATACTTGTATACCTACTTGTATACCTACTTGTATACCTACTTGTATATACTTGTATACCTACTTGTATACCTACTTGTATACCTACTTTTATACCTACTTGTATATACTTGTATACCTACTTGTATACCCACTTGTATATACCTACTTGTATACCTACTTGTATACCTACTTGTATATACTTGTATACCTACTTGTATACCTACTTGTATATACTTGTATACCTATTTGTATACATACTTGTATATACTTGTATACCTACTTGTATACCTACTTGTATACCTACTTGTATATACTTGTATACCTACTTGTATACCCACTTGTATATACCTACTTGTATACCTACTTGTATACCTACTTGTATATACTTGTATACCTACTTGTATACCTACTTGTATATACTTGTATACCTACTTGTATACCTACTTGTATATACTTGTATACCTACTTGTATACCTACTTGTATACCCACTTGTATACCTACTTGTATACCTACTTGTATACCTACTTGTATACCTACTTGTATATACCTACTTGTATACCTACTGTATACCTACTTGTATATACTTGTATACCTACTTGTATACCCACTTGTATATACCTACTTGTATACCTACTTGTATACCTACTTGTATATACTTGTATACCTACTTGTATACCTACTTGTATATACTTGTATACATACTTGTATATACTTGTATACCTACTTGTATACCCACTTGTATATACCTACTTGTATACCTACTTGTATACCTACTTGTATATACTTGTATACCTACTTGTATACCCACTTGTATATACTTACTTGTATACCTACTTGTATATACTTGTATACCTACTTGTATATACTTGTATACCTACTTGTATATACTTGTATACCTACTTGTATACCTACTTGTTGCATATGTACTTGCATACCTACTTGTATACCCACTTGTATACCTACTTGTATACCTACTTGTATATACTTGTATACCTACTGGTATACCTACTTGTATACATACTTGTATACCTACTTGTATATACTTGTATATACTTGTATACATACTTGTATACCTACTTGTATATTTCCCCCGAAAGCGAGACAGTTTAAAAAAATATGAGCATGCATAATCCCTTCAATCTTGCATTATATTTAGTTCGTTATGCGTTTATGTCTTCGATTTTCTCAAAATTCTCGTTCGTTGTTCAATAATTATTTGCGCTTGAAGCCTAGCAAAGTAATTGCAATGATTAATGACCGAACTTATGACAGGCGATAAACAATCAAATCGTATTAACCAGACATTATCACTTGTTCATCTTCCAATCGCAGTCTTATACCAAAAGTGAGTCACAAACGGTGTTTGTGGTCTTAATAGACGTGATTGTATAACAATTCAAGGTTTTACAATATACGTTCCTGGCAAATTAGTGAAACTGTCTAATAAAAAAAACTTTGTCAGGAAGCAAGTTTATTGTTTTTAATCACTGATATAATTTTCAAAGACATTGGCTCCATATTACAACTTCCTGTTTCCTCAATTGGAAAATGAAAGAGCTTGTGTCAGCAACAAATGAAGCCGTGTTTCTCCAGTCCTACCGAGCACAGTGTATTGTATTTCTATCTTGCCATCCTTTGATTGACTGATGCATATCTTTGTAGTACATGTATGATATTTCAGGGATTGCTGAGTTCAATTGGAATTTGGTAACTTTATTTAGTCAAATCTTTCATGGGCATGTATGGTCATATTTTGTGTTTCGTATTATTGCTGATGTTTTTTGGACTGACCATCTTTTTATTTCAATTTGTCCTGTCTTTTATAATTAAGAACTAATGAAAACATACGTGATGATGATAAAAGAGAAAGAGAGTGGACCTTTGGAAACGGCCGAACACGATACAATCGAAATATTGCAGTCTCGGTTTGATTGAGACGGTAGTGAAATAAGCTTGTGATTTAAGAGTGATTACCACTTGAGGCAATTCCGTCGTTTACAGATTGATGTGTCGTTCAAAATGACCACGGGGATCATTGTTATTATTCCTTCACATTAACGCCAACCCAATTACTTAGATTTTGGCCTTGAAGGTTTGGCAACTACAATATGCGTTGACTAAGAAAATTTTGCGTGTCGACGAAGATGAAGATTATATTTGTATTTCAATTATTAAATCAATTGGATTTGCGTATTTATTACTTGAACGTTAAATTTTTGATTTTCGTACAGCTGTTGGTATACTATATTCTTAATTTTTTATTGTAATCATACGTTTGAATACTTGCTCACATTGCGTTTGACAAGCTAAGCATGGAATACTTGCCATGTTTGACAAGCTCAAATATAATTAATTCCTATGATGATCACCATATACATTAAAACATCTCTTCACAGACTGTCCATGAATCACGTTCATGCGACTAATAGTCAAATCTGTTATTTAATTTATCTCAGTTTCACACATCAACAACCGTCGTATCTCTAACAATTTATCAGACATTAGACACATGCTGTAACACACTGTACCACGACATGCGTCTAAAATCATACAAATATAACAGTATCCGCGGTAATAGCTTCCGTTTAAATTGATTAGATTTGGGAATTGGAGTATTCAATCAGAGAAATACAGCTAATATTCTAAGAACGTAATTTTGGAATATTTGACATATGGGTACTTATTTTATCTTCAACAGTTTGATAAGGTATTGTCTGGTACGGCGGTTTTCAATCGAGCATCATTTGTGATTTGCCTTATTGCATTCAAGCATTATATTACCGTCCGTGTAACATTAACACAGTTGAGTATTCCCAAATAGAGATCTCTAGGTTCACCGCCATATGCATGCCATCTTCGGGATGGTTAATATCATGTACTATTGGTTTTATGAATATTGAGTTCTGCTCAACCCGGGGCTAGAGGGCATGAGCGGTAGCTAGCTTATTTCACTACCGTTCATGAACAGTCTCTATCAGAGAGAATATTTTGCAAATGAAAACCTACTGTAAATAAAAGGATTGTTTCTCCATTTGTGCGATGTCATATTGCAGTATACATGTATAGCTCGTCGACGACATCTCACATATTTTGTACAAGTAAAACATTTGCTGCCAGATGAGCAAATGACTGCTTTAAAACAATTTACAATTGGACAAAGGTCAAATGTAGCAATATGAAACAAAGGTAGTAGAATATTTCAAACCCTCTGTTGATCTGGAACAGAAGGTACGCCATATATAATTGCAGAAACAAATGTTTATAGTAAAAAAGGAAAATTATAAAATGTTCTATTTTCAGGCGAAAACCATTATTTTAAAGTTGTGTAAGTTTCATTCCAGTGATTTATCTACCCTCTGGAGATCTTATTTATATCTGGTAAACGGAGCCGTTATTTCCGATCTGTTGTTTTGCCAAATGCAAAATTGTAACTGAAACAGTATCCACGGTTTAGAAGAATCATATTGGGAATAATGTTTGATTTTAAAGTTATTTACTCGATCCGATACAGATGTACATACAATATTATCGTTGTTAACCTTTAGTGAATGCGATATGTTGCTACATACTTAGAAATAGTTGAAACCTTATTTTCGAGATCGGGTGAATGCGAAATAAACTCCGCACATTCACCCTATCCCTGAAAGACGAGTTTGCGAAATTGCGAGACTCAAATATAGAGCACAAGTGCTAAGTTTTTCATGGCGAATAAACCTCTCTGGCCATAAGACAATAGTTTGCATATCATCCACAAGCAATACTCCGCGTGATACCATCGAATGAAACATCAAATAAGAAACATGGAAATGGCTTCTATTATTATGTAAACCACCTTTTGTCTACACTGTAAGCATCGTCACATATGTTGTTTAAATTTTTGAACGACAAGATAATTGTAAAAAACATCAATAATACTAAACACAAATTTGGTCATGAAAAATAAAAGGTAACATACAACTGAACTCCAAGCAATCACAGAAAAAATCATAACTCACAGAGACGCTTACTTAAATACAAATATACGCTGACATTTGCGAAACAATGATTACAGAAGCCCACGTAAATGTTAAATATAAAAAAGGTCAAGTCATGAATGAAAAACGCTGTGTTCGATAAGAACGTAGTACCACTACTTCCGCCTTTGCTGAAATGCAGTATTTCACTTTGAGGAAGCAGGAAGTTGCAACATAGAGCAACAGAGAGAAAATGTTTTGGAAATAATAGCTTTGATTTAAATAAAATAGACTTCCTTCCTTCCAAACTTATTTCAATGTCACTAATTTGCCAGGAGCGAATCATGTAGGTTTCCGATATTTCAGATCTTTAATGTACGCGTTATCTGATTGGCTGTGTTCGGTGAATGATGCACTTCCTGTGTAGATACATAAAAAGAAGGTATACTTTAAAATGTATATAAATAAACAGTATAAACATGGAACAGGAAATGTAGCGTTCTCAGAACACAGTTAACCAAATTAACGCATTAAAACAACAACAAAAAACAACAAAACACAACAACAGCAACAACCAACACCCACCCACCCACCCACCCAAAAACAACAACAACAACAGCAACAACCAAACATCAACAACTAAACGAATAACACAAACAGAAACAGCGTATCCGACACCACAAAGATGAACGGTTTGACAATAAGAGTACCGTCTTGAAACAAGTCGACCAGGATATGAAGCATTTACTGAACCAAGTCAACCAAAATAAAGCATTAAAACCCAAAAACAACAACAATTAGATGCATAGATAATCATCTATAATCAAAGTACGCGAAACACAAACATTAAAGGATTACGAGGAGCATCGCCTTGGAACGGTAAATGGCAAAAAGGCCGCACAGAGTGAGCCACATGATTTTAACGACTATTTAGAAAAATATATTAGATAAAATTAATACACAAATATTTAATAACTCACTATCGGTTGTTTTAGATCAGCTCTCGTATCAGAGGGTAAACAAATAGTAACATTTCAAATTTGATAACTATTAAGCAATGTTTGAACGTACAGTATATCAACGTATCGAATGATATACCATGCACAATAATGAGCTTACACGTTTATACTTTGTGTAAAAAAAATAGTGATTCTGTTCTCATTTGGATAATTAATACACTGGTGAATTATGTATTATATTCAAGTCAAGGATTTATTACTCTCTCAGAAAGGAGAAAAACAATCCTACAGAAATCACAGCACTCAAATGCAATTGCACCGTAGGTCTACGTTGTTACTAAATCAAATGATCATATTAAATATTCAATTAAAGGAACACTACTCAATATAAACAGTGGTGAATCAGGGTAACCGATTTGCAACAGTCATTAGACAATACAGTCTACTGGTTGTCTAAAATTGTTATCTATATTTTAAAATATTCGTGCACATGTAGTCCAGTTTTGTTTCGTTTGCTTCTCTTTGCATTTTTTATTGGCGCTGTGTTTGAGCTGTTTATTTGGGTGGTACTCGAACGAATTCGCAAAAAATACACATATCTTTAAACATTCACTACACTATTGAGTTATCATGGAATAGAACAGGTAAAACATTGACAAATATTTTCTCTCTTACCTTATCAGACTTGCTCACCTCTGTTACTCTTCCAAGTGTCTGCAATAAACGACAAGGTAATAATCCGGTGAGCGGTTCAGGGCCATTTTCGTCCTCTTATTTAACATCACTTCTATTTGTGCAGCATGTTACATGAAAGTAAATCTTCATATTTTAAGACAGAGTGCAAAACATGAATTGTATAATGGAATTGCTTTTAGCGAATTTAAAATTTGGTACTAGACAAATACATTTCTCTCGAGTCTTTATTATTTTGGCATTTACATTAAAATTGTATTACAAATATACAAGTAAGAAACATGGAAAACACCTCACAAACTTAAACCAAGTGCAACCGGAAGGGTTCGAATGGGGTTTTCATAAAATTATGAAGGTACTGGTAATTGCTAGAACGTTGCATTTTACTAGCTATTTTATGTTTACATTGTTCAAACAATTGCCCTGGCAATTAATTGTATAACTAATTAATGAAAACAGTATAAATGTTATTGACATGGAAGAACATTAGCCACACGTTGCTGTCGCACCGTTAATTTCCCAAGTGCGGAGTTAACACATATATTAAGTATTACTTGAAAAAACATGATGTGTAAGCACAGTAAAACAAGTACTACAATGTCAAATACACATCATTTGAAAGGAGACACATACTTTGCCTTCATCATTCAAACAGCCAGTTAGCTACCATCATGTTACAAATGTATTTATCGGGTACTAATTACTCTTGTGGTTTCTGTAATAACCAAATGCATACCAAACTCTGTTCAATTGTCTGTATTATTAATTCAAAATACATGCAATGCTGTCAGCAATACTATATATTAAATGATCATAATACTTTCATAAGTAGAGTATATTATTTCTTGCCTTTAACGAGCCCACAGGGTAAATGCCTTGCTATCATATTGTTCATATGTCCGATTTGACATAAGCTTTAGTTTGAAGTTCAACTGGACAAATGTCAGGCGAGCGTTGTCCGTCATCGTCTTCAGTTTTCTAACGTATTTTGTCCGTTGGCTCATTTTAATTAACGCGTTAACTTGTTTTGTTGACTGTTTGTGGTTTAATTAAAATTTATTTGAAATGTTTGTTTCAGCAAAAACTGTAACGGGTTCGACAAAGCGCAAAAACTGACATGGTCAATTTGTTATTGAAAAACCACAAAATCCTGCCTGTGAACGGGATAACTTCAATAAACTTTTTCAATCTTTAACAGATTTGATTGAAAAACTCAGATACATGAGACCGCCCATTCAACGTCCCCATTATGCCAAGCGACGGGAAGTGTCAATTCGAAGTATCCAATTCGTGCCAGTGAGGCTCGAAAACGTGATCTCTAGATTCAGATAAACTGGGCACCCGCGATTATCAAATATATAATTATTAGCCTGTGTGTCGTGTACCAAATTTGAGTTGTATGCCTTTGGGATATTCAACCCTTACTTCTGTGTCTTTAACGTAGAGTACCGCTTAAGCCAGTGCTAGGGGACATGACTCGTGTTGTTGCACCTTATATCACCTTATATTACCTCTCATGATCTGACTGGATAAAACCGAGCATGTTACTTTTCTCTATTGTTTGTGCTTGTTTCTTCCAAGGGTCCACTTGTCAGTATTTATTGATATTCACTCTATCGTTTGTTCAGTGCTGTGAGGTCGCTGTAAAACGTCGTTCCGACTGCAAATCAGTAGTGTTATTACTTATTGGTCCTTTGGGATCTTTGTGACTTTAAAGTAGAAGAGGGTTCTAGAGGGCATGAGAGACCTTACATTACCTCTCGTGATGGGACTCAATAAAATCAAGACTGCCACATGTCTCATTTGCTTGTGTGTGTTGATTCCAAGGAATCCCCGTTCAGTGTGTATTGTATATGCAGGGTTACGTTCACCAGACATGGTCATGCATATATCCATTACTTTTTGAGATTTTGGATGAAACTTGATTTGTGTCTAATGGATTGTCTGAGGTCAAGGTCGTGGTAATGTTTTAGTGTTCTCTTCTTTACTCGTAAACCGCGTCCGAGTACAGTATGAAACTTTATGAATGTATGTATCAACTTTCAACGCCATTGTGACGAGAATCAAGCTTCATTGTGGGGTCCCATCGTCTTCCGATAATTGAATGAAACTAGATCTGGATACATCCTCAATAAATGGTGCATTTTGAAAAAAAAGTAGTTGTGTCTGTTTACCCATTTGAGAATAAACACACATCGGACGAATTTGCATGTTATAAAGGACATTATAAAACAACAACAAATCTTCTCTGAAACTTATTTGTAGAGACAATGCTGTGCTATTGTTTGCATCGTATATACATTATTATATATATTATTCATTACATTAAATACGTGTATTACACAAACACAGGCAAAATATGTTTAATAGCGATTTGAAATATGATATCGCGGTCTCTCATATTAATATAAATTACTGTGAACAACCATGCACACGTACAATCAACCATCGGTAAGAGGTAAAGCCAAATATATTAATGGCAATCTTAATTAATACAATCTGATAAATTTAAAGGCAGAACATGCTTATGTAAACATAAAATGAAACAATGAACGAAGTATTCGGAAACCTTATAGCTTAAAGTGAGTTATGCAATCCAATCAATAGAAATTAAACTTTGCAAACTGTAATAAAATCGTTTCTATACCTCATGTGTTTATCTGTATATTATTACGTTATGTCACATGAACAAAACGGATAACGTTCGGGGACAAATGTATTGCGTGTGCAAACAAAGGATAAACAGTTCCGATCCTGTTTTTCCGCAGGGTAAGTATTGTGCGATGACCGGACAGATTGTGGACCAATGATGACGTCTACATAAATCCTCAAAGACCGGTAGAGTTTGATTTATGTCGATCCTGTTTTTCCGCTGGGTAAGTATTGTGCGATGACCGGACAGATTGTGGACTAATGATGACGTCTACATAAATCCTCAAAGAACGGTAGAGTTTGATGTATGTCTTAAATCTTGTCTTGTCGTACCCTTATTGGTTTGTTCTATTGTTGCTCTGGCTTTTGCCAATCACTGAGTACTTGGATTGTGGCTTTCTATGCTTTTGTTTTTATATTCATATATACATGATCATATGTATATTATAAATATATTGCCTATTAATGCTGCCTTAAATTTTTAGAGAATATAACCTGACGGGTAGTTCTCGTTGTATTGGGATGACAACAGGGTAAGAGTAAGGTTTCCTACACCCTAGAACCTGGTTTAAACCCTAGCGGCGTTTTTGCCACTAACCGTTACAAGCCGGTAGCACCATTGTCAACCCGTTTGTGTTTGCGATGTCACATGCCTTACTTTCTAGTAACAGTGTAAATGTTGTTTGTTTTTATGCATGTGTTTGGTTGACTGTGTTCTGTGAAAGCTTCGTTTTCTGTTCGACTTTTATACCTGCTTAACTTAGTTGTTTCAATAAACGCAGGCTGACATCGGTTGAGTTAATACAAATTTGACTAAGTTAGTATTATCATGGTTTTAATCCGTGCGATGGGTAATTCTTTTTTTTTTTTTCTTGTTTTACCATTTAATACGTTAAGATCCAAAAAGACATATTAAACAAAGAACCTGTGTATATACATAAATATAACGTTTTTTTTTTTAAATAACGTTTCTTATTAAGCTACATCTTCATTGTTAAACACTACTTTTGAGATATTTGGTAAAACTAAGTTTGTTTGTTGAACATGAAGATTTGAGAAATAATTTAGTAGATTTAGTGAGTTCTCCACAACGCATGCGACTAACAAAAATATTTAACCACACCGATTGATACTTATGACACTGACTGCTCCATAGCGTACTATATACTGCTCCACAACGCATGACAATAATGACATGTTCTACAACGTATTTTTATTATCCGAATGACTAGTGAGGTAGAAATACTTTAATATTTTTAAATAGTAGATTTGAAAATCGAACAAGAAATGTAGCATTCAATGACAACAGTTAGCATACAACTGGATCTATAAATGTCATATAATCCTGTGGGATGAAAAGATAACAATATTGATTGGGTGTACGTGAAGACATTTTACGACCGCCACACGGCACAAACAACACTATTGAGACAGTAAAAGTTACGGAATCCTGTTAGGGCCATCGCGATGAAAAGATAACAATATTGATTGGGTGTACGTGAAGACATTTTACGACCGCCACACGGCACAAACAACACTATTGTGACAGTAAAAGTTACGGAATCCTGTTAGGGCCATCGCGATCTCGCGTTTTCAATTTCGCGAGATTGCGAGATTGCGAAATAAATTTCGCATTCTCGTCCTATTCTATATTGAAAAAAACGCGAGGTTTGCAATCCAAACGAGATCGCGAGAATGCGAATAAATCTCACATTCTCGTCGTATTCTACAATGAAAAAACTCCGCGAGATTTGCAAATCAAACTTCGTGCAAACCTCGCGCTTTAATATCGGCCTTTTGTACGATAAAAAACCGCGAGAATTACGCGAAGTTTGGGTTAGCAAACCTCTCGTTTTTCTCTCCGATGTACCAGAGGGCAAAAACAAGAAAATAAAATTCCGAGGTTTGCACGAACTTTGATTTGCAATCCTCGCGTTTTTTTCTCATTGTACAATATGTCGATATAAAATCGCGAGGTTTTCACGAAGTTTGATTGCAAATCTCGCGTTTTTTTCATTGTAGAATATGACGAGAATGCGAGATTTATTTCGCATTCTAGCAATCTCGTCCAAATGAAAACGTGATAAAATCGCGAGGTTTGCATGATGTTTGGCTTGCAAACTTCGCGTTTTTTTCAAGGTAAAATAGGACGATAATGCGAAATTTATTTCGCAATTTTGCAATCTCGCGAAATTGAAAACGCGAGATCGCGATGGCCCTAACAGGATTCCGTAAAAAGTAGATATAAATGTCGAACAAGAAATGTAGCATTCAAGGACCACCGTCTGACCACATCAGAATTTAATCAGAAAGAAAACTATCCAAGAACGATCCAGGTAGACATAACCTCACTATTTTACTATTAATCTTTCGCATAAAACTACACACGCGTATTATTTTATCGACACAAATAACAACTTATTGTAAATACTGAACTTGTTATAAGGCAGGGACCCAAGCCTGAAAAAAACGAAAACGTTTACCTGGAAAGATATACTCCTGATTTTTTAATTATTAGCAGATGGGGGTCTTGTACATATAAACCCACTGTATGTACTTCTGGCATACTTTGCATTTCGTAACAGCATCGCGATTTCTACGGCAACCCATTCGTACCAAGTCATTATATGAAAATCGATGAACAAACAGTCAAAGGAAAATAAAGAAATTTGCACACGCACTTTTAGGCAAATATAAGTATTTGAAACCTATATGTGTATATGAATTATCAAACTACAGAATCAAGAACTGATTACGTTACACTTTATTAAATTTAACAAGAGTTATGGACCTTTTATGAATTTTATTCTGTCCTGTGCTAGGGATAATGCGAATTGTTTGTGTTCACAATAACTGCAGTAAACGGTTTCCGATTTCCACTAAATGTTGTATGGTGTTAGGCTTTATACCTACAAGGCCTTTGACAAGTTCAATACTGAGTAAAACTGACACTTGCTTTAAAGAGTTATTACCCTTGGTTATTGAAAGAATATGCACATCACTTTAGTAAACGGATTCCGATCTTCACATTATTTAGTATGAGACTTTATATGAATATGGACTTTGACAAGATGACAATGAGCAGAATTGACATCTGCCTTACGGAGTTATTGCCCTTGATTAAATTTCAGCTTTCATACACAATACATTAAATAAATTGGTTTCGATTTTCACACAGTTTGGCGTGTAACTTTATATCAAACGGATTTCAGACAGGTTAGACAAGTATCAAGTTACTCTAATTGTCGAAAAATTCGATCGTCTTATTGTTTCATATTTTCCTTTGAAATATCATCAATTACTGTGTAATATTCTAATTGAACAATGAGGACTAAGGAGCGTTGTTGTTTTCACGATGATTGTAATATATAGCATTTGATTTTCCATGCTTTCTTGGGTAATATTATTAAGGTCTCGGTTTTGTTTGACAATGAGAACAATTGAGGAGTGGTTTACAAAGTTATCGTCATTGATGTTTGCAAATACTTAAATTTCAGACTGAGTACACAGCAACTTCAGTAAACGAGTTCTGATTCTCAATAATATTTAGTTGAAGGGTTTTGGACAATTATACCATGTGGACTTGTCACGTAGTTGTTTTCGAAGCATTTATTTTCATATAAGATAATATTTTTACACATATGGTACTAGTCATTGAGTTTTATATCCGGACAAACCTTTGCGAAGGTTTATCATCATAACCCTGATTTACTTTTAAAAGTATTTTCAGAACTCTTCTGCTACAAGGTCTGTCACAACGTGAATACTATGGTGACTATATGCACAGACGTTTTTAAGATTATTGGTCATTATCACATTCATACAATCTGTGTTAAACTTGTTAACAAACATAACAAAATAGGTTATGACCCTATCATTCTGCAACGCACTGCATGTTTAGATGTTGACCAATTTACAGTTCGCCACAATGCTTTACAATTAATGTTGCGATGACCCGACAGACTGTGAACCCTATGATGACTTCTACTCACAGGAATTTATTACGATATATAGTATAGAAAGCTAGAGATAATATAGTTATAGTATATGTTTATAGTAAAGGGCCTTCTTCTTCTCTCTATCTCTATCCTTCTATACTATATATCGTAATGAATGCATGTGCTTCTACCTAAATAGGACAAGGGATGGTAATGCTTAATGTTTGACTTTAATATTGTCTTATCGTCATCATTCTTTTGTTATCCTGGCTCCTACCAAGTATTTGCTTCGTGGCTTTCGTGGCTTTCTGGGCTTTTTATATTTATATATACATGATCATTTTGTGTTATACTTATATTGCCTACTAATTGTTATTAATACTGCCTAATTTGTATGGGGATATAGCCTGGCTGGTCGCATTTTATTGGAATGAAACTGAGGTAAGAGTGAGGTTTGGTGCACTCTAGAACCTGGCTTAACCCCAGCGGCCTTTATGTCACTGACCATTCCAAGGAGGTACCCATATTATCACTGAATATTCCAAGGAGGTACCCATATTTCCAACCGTTTGAGTTTGCCATTTCGCATACTTTGCTCTTTTCTATCCTTGTGATTGGTGTTTGTTTGAAATACGTTTGTTTGGTTGACTGACTGTGTTCTGTGAATGTTATATTTCCTTCTCGACTTTTATACCATAATTTGTTTCTGACTCGAAATAGGATATGGATCACATTTAGTGATACTTATAGTTTTAAACTGTAAACATGACTCTATTACTACACTATTTAATATATTGGGTCTCACGGATCAAGGCGACACAATCCGTAGGAAAGTATTCAAGTTCATGATGTGTTTTGAGAAACGTTGACAACTTTCTTAACCAAAAGTTGCCTGTTCAATCAATCAGAACCTAAAATTGAAACTCAAGGTCACAGAAACACCAATGTTGGTTAGACAGTTAATGATCATATGTAACAAAAGTGCATATTTCAAATAAATCATTTAGATAGTATCGAAGATGTTTTGGACAAACTCTGCCAGACGTCATACCCAAACACTGACGTCGCTCAATCGCCTTCCAACGAAACTAGTCAATAAAAAACCCGTTATTTTTCTGATAAATACAATCATCTGACTGTGACAAAATAGTGAACCAATTTGGAAATTTACAATTTGACAAGACAGTAATTGCAGTAACTGTTATTTTATTTTCAACGTAAATTAAAGGTAGGTCCATAACTGTATTAAGAAATCTAAAAGCAACCATCGAACGGATTCTAAATATCCGCCAGGATGTTAATGTTATTAAGACTTTACACTAAACGATATGGTTTAAACCCTACACAATTAAAGATAGTTGTTGCAATAATCGTATTTTCTAAGTAAATTAAGGGCCATACCTCTATTCCAAAATGGCAAAACAATTTGATATATCATAAACATTATTATCATTTACTGGTATCCTATTTGTATATAAAATTTCCACCCAAAATGTTGTTTAATTTTCAACAAAACCAACATAAACTCAACACAAAAATGTATTTTCGTAGAAAATCAGGGGCCATAACTCTATTTAGAAAAGGCAAAGGTCCACATTGATCGTAAGGAAGTGATGTCTGTTTGATATAAGGCTTCACAGCAATTTTAGTTAAAATACAAAATAAGATAAAAGAAGTTATCTAAACCTTGCACCTAAGCTTTACCCAAAATGTGTAATTTTGTTAAGTAGCTCAGGGGTCATAACTCTAGTCTGAAATGAGAAAATCGGCCTTGCTCGTAAGAAAGTGGCATCTTAACGATATAACACTTCACAGTAAAGTTGGTTTTAACCGAAAACAATTTACAGAAGTTATTAACAACGTGCACGAAAGTTTTAGCCAAAAGGTGGATGCCCGTCCCTCCATCTACCCTCCATCTTCAATCCTTAAACCGATTTAAATTAAAATTATTTTCTTTTGAAAATTGCATTTTGCATAGACAGAATATAATCAGGCATGCTTATGTTTTATTTATGTACAAAACAAAATCATATCGCTTAAATGTAAACTTGTACACATTTTTTCTTTGAATATCAATATTTTCTTATCACTTACGGGCTTCCGTAGAAAATACGTTGGTGCTACGAAATGCAAAGAATACCATTAATCCATACAGTGGTTGTGTATATAGTACAGTTTCTGCTATTGATATGCAAAAAATCACGAGTATATCTTTCCGGGTAAACCAAAAGCGTTTTTTGCACGATGCGAGAAGTTGGGTCCCTCCCTATATACTATCACGTCTATTCATTAGTGTTATCTACCTCTTATATTTGTTTTAGATTGAAGTGCGAGCGTGAGATCTTGAATTGATAAGGACCCTGTTAATTACATTCGATTGGTTATCGCCTGTCACAAGTTCAGTCGTTAATCATAACAGTTGCTTTGTTTGGCACACGCAACTTTCACTAAACAACATTGATCATTGAGGAAAACGACGGCATCAACACAATATAATAAACAGTTTTATAAAATGTCTTTAAAAAAACGTGACTTGTTTGACTTTTCTAGTTGGTCTATGATGATCTATTTGTATCATTAGCGTCCTGTTTGTTCAACAGTATGTATATTGGAGATCAATTAATCTACCAGACTTTTCTAAATTATCTTGCATTGCTTCTGTCTTAATAAGAAGTATTCCCTTAAGCCAGAAAAACTGACTACATCAAGATTAAATCACAGAGTTCACTTTGCAATGTATCAAACTGTCAATCTTCTGGATGTAAGGCCATTTTACAGAAATAGACTCCAGAGAATGTTATGAGAACTACGGTGTCTTTTATTTAGTTTCCAGAAAGCCACCACAACATATTTCTTTTGTTATTACATAGCAACAGATTCCAATTTGTTCAAAAAATACAAGCGGAATATAAACAAAACGCGAATGAACATAACAATAAAATAAATACAGGAGACATTGAAATGCAAAGGCAAAACGATTGCGTCTTTTTGAATGATGTTTAACACCATCATAAGTACAAGTTAGGCCATATATGACAGTCTATTTTTTGTGGTTGAGGCAGACCACTCCATTTTTCCTTGGTTGACCAGTACTGTATGCCTCCCGCCATCCGTAAGACACAGTCTAACTTGAGCTGGACTGCAACAATGAAAGGGAAATCCAACCCGAGGTATAAGTGTTTTTATCGGAGCCGAAGCTCACTTATACTGAGGGTTGGAATTCCCTATCTGAACCGAATACCCATGATATGTTATCTCGACTCTAGGATGAGATGGAAAACTCTAGCACCAGTACAATAAAGGATATCCTTGTCCGGTATACAAGACAAAGAAATTTCACCCTGGGATCAGAACTGCAACCAGGAACTCGACAGAGCCTCGTCCCCGGTTACAATCTGACCCTCGGGTGAGATTTCCCTATCTCACATGGATACTCATGATGGATTCTTATAATCTCGGCCACCGAGGCGCTGTAAAGGCAAACCGATGCCAATGCTGATCTCAAATGTTAAAGCTGAGAACTCTTCAAGAAACGATAAACGCTAAATTACAACAAATGCATTTTAAATGCGTTTTACTCTGCTGGATAAGTCTAATTTTATTACTGTGAAGCGATTGAGACGGTCTGACTGACGTTATAATCTAGTTTGACAGAGCTAATATATTATTACACGTTATATATTATAGGTTATTGAATTTGTATGGCTAAATATTACTTGGAACGAGTTGTAAGCTCGTCGTCCTGCGCCAAAACTACGAATTCCAAGTAATATTTAGTCATACAAATTCAATAACCTTTTTATAACTTACTTTCATATTATTTTCGATCAATGTTAATTGTATGACTATTACTTTTCTTTGTATTTTTTTTTTTTTTTTATAGCTTTTGATGGAATTCCTATCTTGTCATTCAGTTTCACTTTGTGTGGATGATTATTTTGCGCGAAAACGACGTCGACGTCGGATGACGTCATTAAAAACATCAAGCGAGTTTACCATTCGATAACATTAAAAACAGTGGGTGAGTGACCATTTCAATTATCTTATCAATTTCTGCCATAAAAGGTTGGAAAAAAACACACGTATTTTGTTGTTGACATTATAGGAAGGATTCCGTTATTTTATTTGAAAGTAGTTCCTTATTTCTATTTCGCGGCTCTTAGCAAGCACGAGAAAAAGTTCCGGTGCAATATCAATGTGTGCAATATCGTAGAATATTGCACACTTAGCTCAATGCAAACTAAACGGGACAATATGAAAGTATACAATAAAATTGTATATTCTCAAAACGTTCGATATTATGCGTTAGTTTAACCGTATTTCGTTTACATCGATTGCGAAACAAGCTTTAATTCATTCTCGATGGCTTCCTGGGTGGAACGACTACTTAGCAATATAATAACATTAATCAAGATGGTTACTGCGATGATCGAACCCACACCCTTTCTATCTACCACTGGACCACGACACGTTAGATATGATGTTATTTACTCAATGTTACAGTATAATTACTTTTAAATTAGGTCGTAGTACGAACGGAACAATAACATGTAACTTGTGAGATGAGCTTCAAGAAAATACTTGAACATACCAGTATTAGATCCTTTTATTTTCATGTCATGTTTTCTATCATAGTTACAGAGCGCATGTCACATTGTAACCTATAGTTACGGATTCACTTGCTCTGCGAATTTGTAATTTGACATTCTGCAATCCCGTTTTACACTGATTGTTTATGTTTATAATACTGTAGGCATGTCAGGTTATCAACAAATCAACAAATCAAATAGTCGTCAAAAAGTCCCATTTGAGTTAGGTGCTTCAAACATAAGAAGGTTTAGGGCTACTTAGAAAATAGGCTAATAATTCATTTTAGATTTAAAGATTTTATTATTTTGATTCTGATTGCAAAATATTTAAATAAACTGTAACCACTGAGACGAGAGCCAGTCTTCATGCCATATGGTGACAGCGGAAATACGTATCAAGGCTCATCTTTAATTTCAATCTCCACGCAGAGTTATCGTTCCTTGCACTCACATATATCTCTGCTAACTACTAAATTACAAGATTTTGGTAAAACCTGTTAAACTGGAATATGTTTGCCTGAAACTTATTTATTTCTTTTGTAAATATAATTTTCAGAATATCTGCAAATTAGATGTTGCACGATTTAAAAAAACGCATGAAAACAATTTAGTTTTAATGGGGACTATTTTACTACAAAAATAATACGTACTTAGGTCTCCTCTATGTTTCGCATATGTAAACATTTCAAACCGAAGCTCGATAGCAGAAAATTACTGAAAAAAATTAACTATAGAAATAAAAATTGAAATTATTTAATATAGGTCTATATTTTATCTTTGCAGATCACGCAAAATGATTTATTATAAACATCGTCATAACTTTTTTTTGAATAATCACGTGACCTAACCGTTTGCTCTACTTCCTTTGACGTTGACAGAGTCAAATTAGGAACGAGTGTACGCTGGGTAGAGATTGCTTTAATGTACGTAATACAATATGCGGAAGGGGCTTATTACATAGTACCCCATTTACCCATTTTGTCTAAAGTATTGATTTACACAAACTGCACATGACTGTTATTGTTTACCTATTAAACATGTCTTGTCATACATACTATATACGAATGTAAGACGGAATGGATAAGAGACCTGGAAAGAGAGAAATACCATTACGTGGTCCGAGTATTAACTTTTATACCCCGACCCTCACAGACCTATTACGGGGTGAATAAATGGATTACCATTAATTTGGTGATCCACAGACCTAATAACAAATATGTCTGTGGGTGATCGAAATTAAAAAAAACAACACTTTTATACCCCATCCAACTTCTCCAAGAAGCGAACACGGGGTTGGCTGGGGTATGAAATAAACTTTAAGTTGGCTTATAAAGTTTGCATATTGTAACATTAAAACATTTAATAGGTAATTTTAAACAGATTATCACTTTTTTTTCAGTAAAAATATGTTTTTAAACAGATTTAATTGTCGAAATATTCCTTATAAAATCTTGCTTATATAAGCTTTCCCATCGCATAATGGAATAAAGGCGGACCACGTAATGACTAATATCCATGTAGTTTGTTAAATACTATAATTTTACTATATAACTACATTATATTCTTGCGCATCTCACCAGTGATAATGCGTGTATTATGTAAACATGCCCATGCGCCATATTTGGCTTAAATAAAGAAATAAAGTATAATATCGAGAGCGTCTATGTGATTAAGTGAGGTGTGCCGCAGATTGTGTGACATTTGCATGAAGTCAGGTAATTCAATATTTAACATTAATTCGTACTATTATAATGTTTCTGTGTATTTTATTTAAAATCAAAGTCCCTTTTACGAATCTATATATGTATCATATTAAAATGTGTAACGTATTTAAGAGTTTACTCATTTCAGTTGATGTGATGAGAAAACTTCATACAATTATTTACTACATACGATTTAAAGTATAACGTCTCTGATTGTTCCTTTTTATTAAGTTATTACAATCTGGAATACTTTTACAAGAACGAGTTTTTACTTTAATATGATTCAGTCTAATCAAGTCTATTCGAGTAGGACAGGTTCCCAGATTCCTATGAATTATTCCCCGCTCTCTGGAGCGGCATTTATAGGTATGAAAGCACTAATTATTTTCCCCATAGACACCAATGTTAAAGTGTCACATATTAATGATTTGCTGCAAATTCAACTCAAGTATGGATAATGCAGCAGTGTAATGTTCATATAGAAAACTATTTTTCCACTTGAAAAATCACCAGAAAACGTGGGGTCACAAGACATGTAAGAAAGTTCTTGTTTGTTTGCTAAACAGGTCAAGGGTACAGCTGTTTTAATTGATTGACTGTTTTCATTGCTCACAAAGTGTAAGCATGTAGTCGAAATTTCGAAAATGTTCATCAGTGATCCAGTAAAACTTATTAATACGCTTCTTATACATACAACCACAAAATCGAATAGGAATGGGCAGTTTTTCCCTACTTATAATGCCCGTTTTCATCAAAAAAGGAGGGATTACTTTTTATTATGGGAACTACATTCGACTACACCTCGGAGGTTTACATGTAATTAGTGTTGGTAAACCTAGAATAACCTATAATGTGATGATGAGCCGATAAACAACATTCAATTCAATTTTATTCAAAACTAAATATTTGAGAAATGTATTAAGTTATAAACGGTTATCTATATGTATATGTTAAATGGGTTAACTTCTATGTACAACTATATATAGAAAAAAAGAAAAAAAGAAAGGTTAACATCTACTCGATACCGTTGCAAAGTAAGAATTTATTAGATTAGAAGAAAAGTTACCAGAGTTAAATTATTATAACTTTATAAGACGAATGTCTAAGCAGTTAGAATAACTACGATTATAAGACAGAGTTAGAGTTCCAACGATTATAAGACAGAGTTATATTTCCTACGATTATAAGATAGAGTTAGATATCCTACGATTATAAGACGGATTTATAGTTATTAAACAAAACCTCAGTGATAAGACTGGGCGATAGTTCATTCAGACGGATATACAAACAAGATGCAGAGCAATACATGTCCCTACCGGGCACTTTTTCAGTAACAGTGACCTTGACCTTGACCATAAATGCAATCCCAAACTTGCTTTTTATATAAGCTACCTACACATCAAGTTTCAGGCCAAAGTTATTGAGCTGAAACCATTTTTCTATTTTTAGAAACAGTGACATTGACCTTGACCCCAGTGACCCCAAATGCAATCTCAAGCTCCCTGTTCATGTAGGCTATGTAAGTGTAGGACCATATTTTTCCCAGATCACATTTTTCACACGTGTGAAGAATAGGATCCTATTCGTCACAGATGTGAAGAATGGGATCTCATTTTTCACACAACACAGTCACATATTTTCCTGTGAAATTTGTGATCGATGAAGGTTTTTGATGTGACATGAAGTCGCATTCTTCACATTTCAATATTAATGTGCAAGTTTACCAAAAATGTGCATTTTTACATCTGAATCGCATTTTTAACATATTGCTGGGTTATGAACTCCGAAATGTATTTACCGCCAGTCGTATGCTATTAGGTTCGTTTCCATAGAAACTGATCCATCAAAAAGGGTTAACGTATATTAACTTGCGAAACCTTTTTGGGAGTTGTTGCGGTAGCGCAGTTGTTAGCGTGGTCGAATTTGTTGTTGTTGCTAGGCGCTGTCGCCGTAGCGGTGCGGGTTCGATCCCGGCTAGTGCCAAACTAAATTGTAATTTATGTTCACTATGGTATGGTATATGTCAGTGTGTTAGCATTTCATGTTTGGGCTGTAACTTTGTAACGAAATGAGGAATTTTAAAATAACAAATATTCACATATGAAGGCGATGGGCAGAGCGCATACTTCGACCGCCTCGGGTCAATGTCAAGTCATACATTGATGTTAAAAGACATTTGATTATATTTCGTGTCCGCTCCATATCTCTTAAATCCCTGAAAGGATTTTCATGAAACTCGGGTATGTATGTCCATCGTCTCATCGCGGCGTGGCCGAGTGGTTAGCGCGTTGGACTTGCGATCGGAGGGTCGAAGGTTTGAACCCCACTCGGAACACGTCCATGATAAAAACTGGTCGGAATGAAAGGAAATAATTCAATAATTATTCTATACATATATATCAAATTGTTTTGTAACTCATAGACATGTTTTGTCTTTTGGATGAATAAAGTTATCTATCATATCAAACAATTATCACTATAACAGAGACCAAAATCCCTGTTGTAGGGGCCAAAATCTATAATCAATGAATACGGGTCTCATTCCGTACTCAAGAGCACCATGTGTAAGAATGGTCGTAGGCAAAACATGTTATCCTCTATAAATATTATCGAGAAAACGTGCAGAACCCATGTTCCAGGCGCGTCGGCTCAAGGTCACGGTCACGGTTGAAGGTCAAATATCCTAGCCCAGGATTTGGCTAGTATTTCGTGTCCGCTCCTAAACCCCTTGAAGAATTTTCATGATCAAGGAGACAGATATATACAAGCGTTTTGCTTTCTTCTGGATCCTAATTCACTGTTAACTATTACATAATTGTATGTCTATATAACACAAACTGTATAATTGTGAATAAAATAGTGTTTAAACCAAGAATTTTCATAAAACTAGGTTCAAATCTTCACCTCATCGAGGCGACGTGCAGAACCCACGTAACAGGTGAGTCAGCTCAAGTTAAAGGTTGCGGTTGCAGATCAAAGATTCGAGCCCAGATTTTCGTCTCCGATCCATATCTCCTAAACCACTTTCATGAAACTTGGCTCAAATCTTCACCTCATCATGTAAGAGAAAGTTATGAAGCAGACACTTAAAACGGGCCAACAGGACAGACTCACGGAATCGAGCAATCCTACATGTTTTACCGCATAGTTTAGCCAAGATGTCCCTATTTAAAGCGGTCACATTGGCCAACAAGGAAAGAGATGTTGCTATACATGTATCAAGTACAATATATTTTTGTAAACATACATGTCCCTACTGGTCGTGGACAACATGTATACAAAGTTTGAGAATCACAGCACAATCGTTCTTAAGTGATAAAAAATGTATTCTTGGCCAAGGTCATCTTGATATTGACCTAATGATCTCATTATCAAAAAGGGTTATCTACTGGTCATGTCCAAACTGCATACACAAATTACGGATCATAGGCGCAACTGTTCTTGAGTTATTGATTTGTCCCAGGTGAAGCGACCTTGAACTTTGAACTACTGACCTCAAACTCAGTAGGGATCAACTACTGGTCATAATTAACCTCCATACCAAGTTTGAGGAGCGTAGACCCAACTATTCTCTATCGTTCCATTGTCCAAAGTCACCGTGACCTTGACATTTGACTTCAAAATCAATACGCGTGACCACCAACGCGCATACCAAATTAAGGATACTATGCCTAACTGTCCTCAAGTTAATATACATGATCTACAAACCGACGCCATGTGCAAAGCCATATACTCCGCTTCTTCAAGGTGGAAGGGGTGGGGGGGGGGGGGGAGGGGGGTGTAGGCACAACAAGAGAATGCAACTCATCACACAATGGTCCGATCTGCTCCGATTGTTAATCGATATACGTGTATATCGCTTTTGTCTAGACTCCCATCCTACGTAAGAAACAGTCAACTTTCTCACTTAAAGAGTCAGGTCGTTAGCTCCGCTAGTGGGGCTCGAACCCATGACCCTCCATTGGTTATAAGCTTTTGACATACGTTTGCTGAATCAAGGGCAGGCAACTCTTCACAACGGTCCAATAAATGGTTTAAACTCGAACCTGAAAGAAATCGTATAATGGCCAAACATATTCTGTCCAAACATGATTAGGATTTGGCGCTAGATGGAAAACATGATAAAAATATGGTCAATTTTGAAAATTCAAGGGCCACAACCCCTGATCTAGTATTCCGATTATGCTTATAATCGAACTTGGCAAAGATCTTGTGACCACATATTATTATTTGTTGCCAAGTTTGATCACGCTTACTTGAACAATGTGGCCTCTACAGTGTGAACAAACCAGCAGTTGAAAATGGACGAACGATGGACATAAAATAAACCTAATAGCCCACTATGAGCTAAGAACGCTCCGTTTGAGCTAAATAACAAAGTCCCATAATTCTGACAAAATTAAGCGAACAGAACGCAAAGGCACAACTAGGTTTGGTACCAATCACTCGTGTGAATATGGCCAGGGGTTATGGAGACAAACAGACGGTGATGATGATGATGATGGTGATGATGATGATGATGATGATGATGCCATAAATACGTTGCAACACTAAAAGGCACGGACAGAATCTGTGAAAAATGTGATTTTCTTGTTAACCCCCTTTTTGGACAAACACATATGTCACATTTGAAAATGTAACGAATAGGATCTTATTCTTCACAAGTGTGTGAAACATGTGATCTGGGAAAAATATGGTCCTACAAGGCTATGTACCCAAAAAAGTTGTATTCCAATACCTCATTCCTAACTAAAGTTATTGTGCGGAAACCATTTTTCTATTTTTAGTAACAGTGTATTTTGTGTATTTTTTACAATTTCTGTTGCCATATCAACCTCATTTGTTTGACAAATTAATAAAATGATGTACATAATCTCCTAACTCCTTCTTTACCTATACACGATTTTTCATTGAATTATCTTAAGCATCTTCCGTTGCCATAGCAACCACATTTGTTATCAAATCAACAGCGTGCATAATCTCCGCATCGCCCTCTACTAACATGCAAAGTTTCATAATTTTTTTTTAAGTTACCGCAGGATCCATATTTGTGGTACGGACTGACGGACTGACGAACGGATGGACAGAGGACGCACGGACTATATAGTCCCCTCCGGTTGACACATCGGTAGGGACAGTTTTTATCTACTTAATTGTTGTGATTCTCCTAATTCGGGATTCGCCACAAAGTGGATTAATTAATGTGAAAAAAATATCTTCTTTCTCCTTCATTAGTAAATCATTCGGAGTGTTGCATGTTTCGTTGAGCCCGATATTTACAGATATCGGTGGTACATTCTTAAATACCTCTGTTTTTCTACTTGAATTTCGAATATGTGGTTCCACTACTCTAGCCTTTAAAGGTTCTGGGTATTGTTTAATCACCCTTAGGATATATTGCCTGCTTTTTAATTTAGTCTTTTGACTGTTACCTGTGATACGCAGGCTTCATAACCGCTGCTCCCAACTAAATTCCATTTTGTTTATTTCGCCCTTTGTTTTCTCGTTTAGGACAAAGCGTTTTGTTAGAAACTGGGACCATACGCCGTTGGTCATGGCATGGTGTGACAATACCTAATTGAAGGTTCCATGTTCATCGTCACATTCAAACCATCTTCGGGATGGCTGAACTTTTTGTGCTATATACATTTTAAATAATTGAGTTGTGCTCCACCCGGGGCTAGAGGTCGTAAACGGTAGCAAGCACTTTTCACTACCGTTCATGAACAGTCTCAATCAAACCGAGACTGCAATATCTTTGTACTTATCGTGTTCGGCGATTTCCAAATGTTCTCCTTTCATAGTTTTTATACAAAGGAAAATAAATTGTGATGCGACTGATATTGACAACAACAATAACATATTGGATGTTGTTGTAACACTTGACACGTGTAGCACTGTGGAGTGCATGGTTCAGTGGTAGAGAGCCGAACTCCAGATCGCCGCGGCCACGTTATTTAAACTTAACATCTGGGTCGGTCTACTTTCAAGGCTAGGCAGCTCTAAAACACATGTCACGGAATTCTACATTGAATGTTATGCTTAAACATACAGAAAACACAATGCTAATTTTTATAAATCCGTTTACGAAATATGATTATGATAATATCGTCGTCTCATTCCGGTTTGTAACAATTACTCTAGATAGGGAGGCACCTGGGGACTTACTACACCAATGGAAGCTGAAAAGTGTTGGTGCGACTAACACCTAATTCAATTATTAATAGGGATTTGTATCATCTAAAAACAACCCATTCCATGTAGTACGGTAATTAGGTAATTAGCTGAAGGCACGTGTAAGAGGTTTTGCTCATACAACCGGCTATAAGCTGCTTAGTGATATTAACTTCAGGTACAGGGTTCAGATGCGTATATCTGCCATTAATTCTTCGTTTAGCAGGAATGTTGGATTAGGAGAGGGGTGAGGATATTTTGTTCTAATTTGTTGGGTGATTGTCTTGAAGAATGTGTCTATTACCAAATAAAGATCTCACTACACAGTTAGCTCCCTTGAAACAAACGGTATGATAATTCTTACGCCCTAACAAGTAGTAGTGTGTTGTTCGGTTTTAAATGTTTTTAATAATTGCTCACAGATATGTTTATTGTTGTTGCAGGTGAGATGAGCAGAGTCTGAAATTTGATGTGCAGCTATTAGATGACACTGCCACCAAAATAAGGAAGTTATATGGGTGTTGAAGAATAGTAGGAATTCTGGTCTAAACTCTGGAGTTAAAGCCCAAAATAGTGCAATGGAGGACACCACTCAAAAAAAAAAAAAAAAACCTGGTCAACGTACCAGATTTTGTACAGTTTTGTGTGGGTAAATGACTTGGTTTCATAAAAAAGGTAACTTTAAGCTTGGAAACATTCTGTTTGGAATGGTCCTGTAAACTTTATTCATATAGGCCAACATAGTAAAAATGCACTGTGTAGTGAGACCTAAACACACATGCTTTTAGCGATATGTCCACAACTAAACCATTCGCTACGTTTATGGTTGTATGCAATACGTTTTCCTAGACTACTTGTCTGCACTTCTAAAATGACAAAACACTTAATGTGAAGCAGTAGATATGTCAATATTCCACCGCTAATGTTACTTTATTACTTAGTTTAAAACGCTAAAATAAAATAAATGTTCACTATCGGTGAAACGTATAATTGTGTCTGAATGTAATGTTGAAATATTGGCAGTTATTTGTCAGGAAAAATCAAACATATTGCATGAGGCGGCAGAGTGATCTTACACGACAACATTACATACGACATTGGTTCTTTTACTTCGCTTTGTGTAAAATAAAGGAACTTAAACATACAGACAACACAAACAGTAAGTTTCAAAGTTATAAATCAGGTTAGATCAGTTGAACGTATATTCAATAAATGGGATATGAAAAAAATAATCGTCGTCAAAATTCCTATGTACCCATCTAAGACATTATGTTGTCCGTGAGTATTAACTTTCAAACTACTGGTGAAAATAAAATGCTTATCACAAAACACATTTTGCAATTTCTTATATAGATTTAAGAACAGAGCAGCAGTGTAATTTTGCTATGACGAGACCACTGCAGAAACGAACATGCGTCATAGTGAACACACGGAAGCGATGAAAATAAGCTATAATATATATCCAGTTTATGACTCTCTCGATGCCAAATTGTTTCACTAAAAACATTCTTGCAACTGCTGTTTCAGGTGATAATATTGCTGTTGTTGCTGCAATAACAAGCTCGTATTTAGTGTTAATAGGATTATTGCTATAGTACTTTTTCTGCTGCTGCAGATGTTGCTACTGATTCTGCTTCTGCTGATGACACTTATGATACTAGTGCATTAGATAATGAATCTCATTTTTTTTCTGAAAATGGTGCCTAAAATATGCGACATGACCCCAGATATGAGTGAATCAAGATTGTTGATATTATTAATACTATACAAACCTAGATAAACGTATATTGTTCATATCCTATAATTAGAATATACGTAATATTGATGTAACATGATTTATAACTTAACCCGGGGCTAGAGGGCGTGAGCGTTAGCTAGCATATTTCACTACCGCTCATGAACAGTCTCAATCAAACCGAGACTGCAATATTTCGTATGTGTCGTTTTCGGCCGTTTCCAAAGGTCCATTATCATACTCTTTTTTTCTTTTAGTATGCCAAAACCTAAAGGGAAATCAAACGGAATGAGTTTGTTTTTGTGTTAAAACGTTTTAAAGCTAAGAGAGCATGCCCTAAAACCCAAACAACAGCAACAACAACAACAACAAAAAAAACTCTTGTCACAAACAGTCGCGTACTTTATTTTGTTTCTGTGTGCTTAACATCGCCTTTAAGTTGAAATTAACAAAACATCTCCGAAAAGTTAACAATCAATGAAGCTACCATGTTCGAGCAATTGCAATCAGACATTCCAAAATACATGTCCTTACATAATTTACTAAGTACCATTATCATCAACGGAAATATTTATCAACCACAGATGAAACACATAATTTTATGAACTATGAATGTTGCATGGTTATTTATGTTCCGGAAAACTTTAAAGCTGTTGGTAAAAAAATCAAATACAAATGGATGTCATACTGTAAGGGTATAAAACAGACTATATTTCATGTAAATAAAAGTCATTCCCATTTGGCAACCTCGAATAGTACCGGTATGCTAATTACGAGACATGAATGTGAGCAGGAAGTTTTAGATTGGTTGACAACCTGCATAAGCAACGTAATTGAAATACTGGTATATGCATGTTTTGAAACTTACTGGTGTTATTGTGTCTGTAAGTAAAATAACCAACATGTCGTAATGTTCTCGTGTTAATAAATATAAGACCACTGTGATATCTCGAGTTTTTTCCCGACACCTTACATACACCAATGATGAATAATTATTTTATTTTAGCGTTTTAGACTAAGTAATAAAGTAACATTAGCGCTGGAATCTTGACATATTTATTGTTTCACATTAAGTGTTTTTCTCGCTGAGCCCGATATTTACAGATATCGGTGGTACATTCTCAAATGCGTTTTGTTTCTTACTTGAATTTCGAATAGGTGATTCCACAACTCCAGACTTTATAGGTTCTGAGTATTGTTTAATCACCCTTAGGATATGTTGCCTGCTTTTTACTGTAGTCTTTTGACTGATACCTGTACTTCTGCTCCCAGCTAAATTCCATTTTGTTTATTTCGCCAAATGTTTTCTCGTTTAGGGCAACGCGTTTTGTTAGAAACTGGGACAATAAGCCGCTGGCCATAGAATGGTGTGAAAATACCGCATTGAAGGTTCCATGTTTACCGTCATATGCATACCCTCTTCGGGATGGTTCAAATTTATGTACTATTGGCATTTTAGATACTGAGTTCTGCTCAACCCGGGGCTAGAGGGGCGTGAACGATAGCTACCATACTACCGTTCACGAACAGTCTCAATCAAACCGAGACTGCAATATTTTTTGTATTTATCGTGTTCGACGATTTCCAGATTTCTCCTTTCATACTTTATGACATTATGGAAGAGTAGAAAACTAGTGCAAGTAAAATTATTAAATAATTACACTAAAACATGGTAATTATATTACCATAAAGGGCGAGAGAAGTCTAAGTAGCAAAGGCTATGACATGTAAATATCTAAATAACGCTAAAAGCATGTGTGTTTATTTGGTAATAGACACATTCTTAAGACAAGCACCCTCACAAATGAAAACAAAATATCCCAACCTATTTCCAAACACAACATTTCTGAATTCCTACTGAACGAATAATTAATGATAGATATTTAAACCCTGTACCTGTTATTATCCCTAAGCAGCTTATACCCGGTTCTTTGAGCAAAACCTCGTACACGTGCCTTCAGTTAATTACCTAATTACCGTACTACATGGAATGTGTTATTTGTAGAAGATACAAATCCTCTATCTGGATTAAATGTTACAAAACAGTATGAGGAGATGATATTATCAGAATAGAATTTATAAATAATAAAAAGGCAGCATACAAAATTCCGTGACATTTGTTTTAGAACAGCTTATCCTTGAAATTAGATTGAAATGTCTGGCGTTGAAATTAGATTTATCCCGATGTAAAATGTTACAACAGTATCCAGTAGATGGACCCTATGTTGATGTCTACCTAAATCCTCAAGAACAGCTTATCCTTGAAATTAGATTGAAATGTCTGGCGTTGAAATTAGAGTTATCCCGATGTAAAATGTTACAACAGTATCCAGTAGATAGACCCTATGTTGCTGTCTACCTAAATCCTCAAAGGACGGTACAGTTTAATGCTTGTGTTAAACAGTGTCATGTGTTACATTTATTGGTTTGTTCTCTTGTTGCTCGGGCTTCTGCCAAGTCATGGAGTACTTGCTTTGTGATGTTCTATGCTTTATTTTTTATATTCATATAAACATGATCATCTATGTGTTTTACTTATATTGCCTAGTAAAGCTGCCTTGTTTGTTAGAGAATATAATCTGACTGGGATATGTTTATTTACATTGTCCCGTTTTATTTGGATGACATTCGGGGAATAAGTGAGACTTGGTGCACCCTAAAAGCTGGTTTAAACCCAAGGGGCCTTTTTCGCCACTGTCCGTTTCAAGGTGGTAGCCCTATTTGCAACCCTTTCATGGTTATGATATATCTTGCCTTTTATACATCTTTGTAATTATTGTTTGTTTCTTTTGTATATACATGTATTACTGTTGTCAATGCCAGTCGCGCCACAATTGAGTTGCCAGGCAACACTCGGAAAGATTTATGAATAGTATCATTTCACATTAATTAACCCACCTTATGGCGAATCTCGAAACTGGAGAATCACAACGTGAAATCTTTTGTTATATAAATTCACCATATTGTCACAATTTAAAGACACACACATCTAAGTAGATTTCTTATCATCCAGTCTTCTCATTGAGGTATAGTCTAGTAACTTGAAATCCGTCTTATATTCGTAGGAACTCTTAATCTGTCTTATAATCCTAGTGATTAGAACTACTTAAACATTTGTCTTACAAAAGTTATAATAATGTAATTCTGGTTAACCTTTTTTCTAATCTTATAAATTCTAACTTGGTAACAGTATGGAATAGAAGTTAACCCATTTAACACATATCCAGTATGAGATATAAGTTAACCCATTTAACATTTATCCAGTATGGAATAAAAGATAACCCGTTGAACTTATACATATACTAAACCAAATTGCTAAGTATCAACCTAAGAATATGTCAATAATATTCTCATTGTTTTGTGTATTTTGTGCTTGATTAGAGATACGATTAAACTGCAAAATAATGAGTGTAAATCGTCTACTCTGATTGCATGAACATATTATTTTTTTTTTTAAGTCAATGTGTTTTCTTAGAAATAGGTTATGACTTATACCACTGGGTATATAGGATTTTATTAAGTACTTCGAATTAGTGAAGCTTTCGATGTTCCTAATTCTAAATATGCCAGTTAAAATTATTTTGACATCATGTTATACTAGCATTACTACTACAAATGTGTTTGCAAAAGAAATTTACGAAATATTTAATGTTAACGCTGAATTACAGTTACTTGAATTTCAAACAATATTCAATTTAAAGGGAGGTAATTTAAGATTATCCATATTTCATTTTTTTATAGACGGAGAATCTGTGATAAAGGGGTCAAATGTTTATGTTTTTTTCTATTATTTAATACCAATTTTAAGAATTTTATATCTTTAAGCGATCTTTGACTCATGTTATGTGTTTTATCAGCACACTTCATGTTTTCATATAAAGGGAGGGCACTCTCAAAATATGTAACAATTTAAACAAAAAATCAATGTTTTACAAACTATGGGTCAAAACAAAATACTTATCATATATCTTTACTAAAATATATTTAAAGTAAGAAAGTTAGTTAAGATACAAAAGTTGATACTTAGCAATTTTGTTCAGTGTACATACATAATATCGATCAGAAGTCAATACATTTCTAAAATATTCAGTTTCGAATAGAATATAATTGAATGTTGTTTATCGGCTCATCAACACAGTATAGGTTATCCTAAATATAGATATAAAAATCGAACAGGAAAAGCAGCATTCAAGGACGACAGTCAATCACAAACACACACATAAGCAAAGAACACATTTAACGATGAATAAAAGGCCAAATAAGACATCATAAACACAAAAGGGTTGGCAATATTGCTACCGCCTTGGAACGGTCAGTGGCAAAATCGGCCGCTTGGGGTTTAAACCAGGTTCTATAGTGCACCAAACCTCACGCTAACCCTACTGTCAACCAAATAAAGCGGGACAGTGTAAATAAATAAATTCCCGCCATGAAATATTCTCCGCACCAGAGAGCAGGGAAGGATTCATAGAACATTTCTCATCAAATTTAATGAAATAAGTCAACATATAAATATGTTATACATGTAGATGGTACATTGTAGAAACGTAAAAGAGGCTTTGAGTTTTAATTAAAATACACTGAAACATTGTAATTGTACGAATGAAGGTTGAATATTGAAATACCTGACGTAATTCAAAAGAATACTGGAAATGTCACAAAAAAGAGTATGATAATGGACCTTTGGAAACGGCCGAGCACGACATATACGAAATATTGCAGTCTCGGTTTGATTGAGACTGTTCATGAGCGGTAGTGAAATACGCTAGCTACCGCTCACGCCCTCTAGCCCCGGGTTGAGCAGAACTCAATATTCATAAAAATCAACAGTACAGAATTTTAACCATCCCGAAGATGGCAAGCATATGACGGTGGATCTAGCAATATTTGTATCTTTATTTCATCCCCTATATCCAGCGGCGTATGGTTCCAGGATCTAATAAATTGTATACCCCGAAGAGCGAAATAAACAAAAAGGAATTTAGTTGGGAGCAGCGGTTATGAAGCCTGCGTATCACAAGTAACAGCCAAAAGACTAAATTAAAAAGCAGACAACATATCCTATGAGTGGTTAAACTATACCCAGAGCCTTTTATCGGCCGGAGTAGTGGAACCACCTAATCGAAAATTAAGTAAGAAAACAAAATAAATTGAAAACGTACCACAGATCACTAAATATAAGTATCGGGCTCAGCGATCTCCAAACATCGAATGAATAACAGTACTGATAGCAAGCGCGGGGAGACGTTTTACTGCCGCCACACTGCACAATCAACGCCACTGTGCTATAAAAAAAGAGTATGATAATGGACCTGTGGAAACGGCCGAGCACGACACATACGAAATATTGCAGTCTCGGTTTGATTGAGACTGTTCATGTGCGGTAGTGAAATATGCTAGCTACCGCTCACGCCCTCTTGAGCAGAACTCAGTATTCATAAAAATCAACAGTACAGAATTTTAACCATCCCGAAACTGGCAAGCATATGGCGGTGGATATAGCAATATTTGTATCTTTATTTCATCCCCTATATCCAGCGGCGTATGGTCCCAGGATCTAATAAAGTTCGCGGCACACCTCACTAAGGGACCGGGCAATATTTATCGGGGGGTTGGGACCGGTGCAAATAACAATGTTATACAAAATAAAATGTACGTCCCATGGCAAGCAAACGAAAAAAAAAGTATCGTCCCATGGTTTGTCGCGACAAAAAAAGTACCTGTCCCATGCCATTTTGCATGCATTCCCAATGCCCAGATAAATATTGCCTGGTCCATAAGCACCCTCCTTACCAAATGAGGTTTGCTGCAAGCTTGCAGTGAACAATTTTGTCATAACAATTCTCAATTGTTCGCCACCAGCGGTGATGTTGCCGCAAACATTATGGTAATCGTTGTCGAATTTGCCACTAACTCGCCAAAAAGCTATACATTCGCCAGAAACATTTATTTATTTGCAACGTTCACCATAGCATCACCACAAACTTACTTGCATGTTTTTTTTGTTCGCCACAACTTTGCGACAAATTTTACCAATCCGATTTTTTTTTTATTGCACGCCGTAACATCACCACAATCTTTTAAATTTGTATTTTATGTCAAAGGACGTACCACTTGAACAAGTAATTTAGCCAAGTGTATAATTTGTAATTTGTTTCGTAGAACCTTATTTTTAAACATTTATTCAATTGTGTTCATTGCAAGAACATTTTTAAATACCAAACACCATGATAATTCCAACATTTAAATCCAGAAAAATTAAAATTGTATCCCAAGTGCAAAATAATATGATCAGTATGACCTTACTAGGTAGATGTGTGTATATATACGTTTGTTGGTTTGTCTAGGGTCTGGTTCTGATTCTAAGATATCCTGGTCATCTCCAGGCACCATTGGTGCCTATTGGACTGCTACAGTTAGTGAGTGACATGTCCATGAAAATGGGAATAATTCACATTCAAAATAAAAAGTTATTTTGAATGTGAACCGTGCAACAAAATTTGTTTTCATTTTATGTAAATGGCGATAATGCATATAAGGGAAGTAACTCAGCAGGCCATTTCGGACACGAACACGTTCGCCTAATGTAGAAAAAATTACCTCAAAACTGGCAGTTACAAGGTTAATTTTTACTACATGAGTACAAATTGAAATAATACATTATATACATTTGCAGCTTCGAGGCCATTATGAACCTTTTGTCAATATGCATGACTAATATAATTAACAGGTTTGCTTCTGCAGAAATTTGAAAGCGAACGATTTTCTTTGAACGATTTTCCAAAGAAAACCAGATTGTTCTGGAAATCAAGCAGCAATTGGAATAATTTCAACAACAGAATTGAAATGTTTTTCCGCTGGTGAACACAAATTAAATCTGAATATTTTCTGAACCAAATCGAAAATCGTAATTTTGTCAAAGAAAATCAGAAATCGGATACATGTCCAATAAGAGGAAAGAACGATTAGTAAGAAGTGGAATTTGTTCCGCTTTTCTTTATTCAAAAATAAATTTTAATTGTTTTTTAATTTTAAAGATTATTTCTGTCCGAAAATTTTCTGAATAAATGCGGATGTCCGAATATTTTCCGAAAGCAATACCAATGTCCGAATATTTTCCGAAAGACATGCCAATGTCTGAGGAAATGCCGATGTCAGCATATTTTCCGAAGAAATGCCGATGTCCAAATATTTTCCAAAAATAATACCGATGTCCGAATATTTTCCGAAGGAAATTCCGATGTTCGAATATTTTCCGAACTATTGCTGATGCCTGAATGTTTCCGAAGAAATACATATTCGGACAATTTTGTCCGAAGAAATCGGAAAGCCGAAGACTTTCCGAGGAAAATGAATCTGTCCGTGGAATTTCTTTATTATTTTTTTCCGAGGTCTGAATTATTTTCTATTAAAACCTACGTCCATTACTCCGAAGACCGGAATTCCGTATTTATTCCGCGGCTTTTTTTCGGGATTCCGCGGAAATTATAGAAACAGGCGCTTCAATATTTGTAATTGTTTAAAGTTTTTTGAGGGGGAAAGAATTTTACTTTAAAAAAAGTGTACGTCCCATGGCAAGCTAGCGAAAAAAAAAGTATCGTCCCATGGTTTGTCGCGACAAAAAAAGTACCTGTCCCATGCCATTTTGCACCGGTCCCAACCCCCCAATAAATATTGCCTGGTCCCTAAATCACATCGAGGCTCTAGACATTATGTGTAAATCAATAATCTCTAGACAAATGGGTAAATGGGGTACTATGTTATAGGCCCTATCTGCATATTGTATGAGCTGCCTGGATATGTATTTCCGCTGTCATCATATGGCCCGTTTATGTTGTTGCGTAGACTCAGTGGTTATTTCTTTTAATAATTTGCAATCAGAATCAAATAAATACAACCTTAAAATCCTAAAATGTGTAATCAGTCTTTCTCCTAAATAGCTCCAAACATACTGATGTTTGAAGCCAAAATTCAACAGGGAATTAACGCTGTCTATTTGATTTCTTGATAGTTTGATATGTCTCCAATACTATACACATGAACAAACATAAGGACATAGACAGTCTACTTGTTGCGCCATAGAACATACTTCAGTTTAGTACAATTATATTCAATAAACGACAGGACACTGTAAAACGGGATTACAATGATCTCCAAATTACAAATCGCAGAGCAAGTGAATCCGTAACTATATGTTAAAATGTGACATGCCGTCAGTAACTGTGATAGGAAACGGGAAGTTGTTTAAATGAAAACTAAATCTTTATAAATAATAGGATCTAATAAAGTATTTTAAAGTATTTTCTTGAAGCCATATTGAGTTAAACAATGGCGTCGATTTTTTCTCATCATCACACTTGTTACATTTTATTGTTCCGTTTGTAAAATTACCTAATTTAGAAGTATTTAGACTGTAACATAATAGCAAATGTATGGAAGATATAAAATGTTATTATACGTCACTGTAAACACTCCATGTAAAATCCCCATACCCTGCCGGGTTGATCACCCTCAACGCGTCATAGCGGGTGATAGCGCAAAATATCATCCCGCTAAAGACCTGTCTTATTAATGCGATTTCCCATATCGCCTCGGTCGACATAACATTCTAGGGTTGATAATATCCACTGGCACCCTTTACATAATACATAACGTGCAATAGTATATTATCTCGGTAAAACTATAGTATAACTCAGTCAGAGACCGTCTCAGTCGCTTCATAATGATAAGATTAGACTTATCCAAAAGAAAACGCATTTAAAATACATTTGTTCTGCGTTCTGTTGTAAAGTTTATCGTATGTGTTATGGACATGCAATTTAACGTTTATCATTTCTCGAAGTGTACTCATGCAGCTTTAACATTAATCTTGAGTTCAGCCTTGGCATCGGTTTCCTTTACAGCGCCTCCGTATGGGGTTTATTGTTTATTGAAGAGTAGTAAGTTTTACATTAGAGTTCAGCATTGACATCGGTTTCCTTTACAGCGCCTCCGTATGGGGTTTATTGTTTATTGAAGAGTAGTAAGTTTTACATTAGAGTTCAGCATTGACATCGGTTTCCTTTCCTTAACATTTCATTTCCCTTGATGTATTCTTTTTATTTTATTTCCGTTTTATTTATATTCCGTTTGTGTTTATTGAACGGATTAGAACATGCAGCTATGTAAAAACTATCGAAAATAACTATACTTGTGTTGTGTCTTTGTAGCTAAATAAAATATATTGTGATTCTCAAAACTCTCTCTGAAATATATGTATGTAAAATGGCCTTACATCCAGGTGGTTTGTACTTTGATACATTGAACATTGAACTCTCTGATATAATCGTAATGTAGTCAATTCTCCTAACAAACGGGAATACTGCTGATTAGGCCAGAACATACTACCAGATAATTTAGAAAAGTCTCGTAAAGTAAGTTTTCTCTAATCTGCGTACTGCTGAACAAAAAGGAGGACAATAGTGATACAAATGTATCATCATAGACCAAATAGGACTCAAACAAGTCAATTTGTTCTTAATATATTGTATAAAACGGTTTCTAATAATGTGTTATTATGTGTTTCTAAATCACATCGAGGCTCTAGACATTATATGTAAATCAATAGCCTGTAGACAAAATGGGTAAATCGGGTACTATGTAATAAGCCCATTCTGCATATTGTATTACGCACATTACAGATTAGCCTGGATATGTATTTCCGCTGTCAACATAGGCCTGTTTATGTTGTTGAGTAGACTGGCTCTGGTCTCCATGGTTACAGTTTCTTTTAATAGTTTACAATCAGAATCAAATTAATAAATCTTAAAATCCTAAACTGTGTTATCAGTCTTGTTTTCTAAATAGTTTGAACTTTCTTATGTTTGAAGCCGATACTTTAAAGACGACCTAATGCAGACTATTTGTCTCCAATAGTTTACAATAGTCCAACAAACACAAGGGTATAGCCAGTCTAGTTGTTCAATTAAAGTACACTTATATTCGTACAGTACACTTATATCCGTAAAGGACAAGACAATGCAAAACGGGATTGCAGAATGCCAAATAACAAATCGCAGAGCAAGTGAATGCGTAACTATAGCTTAAAATGTGACACACGCTCTGTAACAGTGACACGAAACAAGACTTGTTTAAATGAAAGATAAATCTTTATAAATAAAAAGATCTAATTAAAGCATTTTAAAGAATTGTTATTGAAGCCATAGTTAGTTAAAGAATCACGTCGTTTATTTCATGTCACGTGTTACATGTTATTGTTCCTTTCCTACTATGAACTAACTTAGAAGTAATTATACTGTAACACGGAGCAAATAAAATAATGTAAAATGTTTTGAGAATATAAAGTTATACATAACGTGTTATAGTATATTATCTCTGTAAAACTATATCATAACTTCAGTCAGACCATCTCAGTCGCTTCATAATGATACAATTAGACTTATCCAAAAGAAAACTCATTTAAAATACATTTGTTCTGCGTTCTGTTGTAAAATTTCTCGAATGTGTTATGGACATGCAATTTAACGTTTATCATTTCTCAAGGTGTACTCAGCTTTAACATTAATCTTGAGTTAAGCCTTGGCATCGTTTGTCCTTTACAGCGCCTCCGTATGGGGTTTATTGTTGTTTGACGAGTAGTAAGTTTTACATTAGAGTTCAGCATTGACATTGGTTTCCTTTCCTTGACATTTTATTTCCCCTAATGTATTCTTTTTATTTTATTTCCGTTTCATTTATATTCCGCTTGTGTTTATTGAACGGATTAGAACATGCAGCTATGTAAAAAATAACGACAATAACTATACTTGTGTTGTGTCTTTGTAGCTAAATAAAATATATCGTGATTCTCAAATCTCTCTCTGAAATATCTGTATGTAAAATTTCCTTACATCCAGAAGATTTGTACATTGATACATTGAAAAGTGAACCCTATGTAGTCAATTCTCCTAACAATCGAGGATACTGCTGATTAGGCTAGAACATACTACCTGATAATAGAGATACAAATAGATCATCGTAGACCAAATAGGAAACTCAAACAATCATTTTTGTCTTAATACATTGTATAAAACGGTTTCTAATAATGTGTTAAGTGTTACTAAATCACATCGAGGCTCTAGACATTATATAGACACAATTGGTAAATCGGGTACTATGTAATATGCCCATTCTGCATATTGTATTACGTACATTAAAGATGAACCTTGATATGTATTCCCGCTGTCAACATATGCCTGTTGAGTAGACATTCGCATCGTTTGGCTTTCCTAGGCATTTCATTTCCGTTGCTTTTTAAATTGTCCTTCGCGTTTTGTTTATATTCCGTTTGTGTTTATTGAACGGTTTAGAACATGTAGGTATGTCAAAATAGCAAAAACAATATACGAGTAATTATGTTGTGTCTACAGTTCTAACTAAATAAAAGACACCGTGATTCTCAAAACTCTCTCTCTGCAATCTAGTTCTGCAAAATGGCCTTACATTTCGAAGATTTGTACTTTTGACATTGAATAGTGTACTATCAGATCTAATCCTGATGCCGTCAATTCTTCTAACAACCGGGAATACTGATACTTAGGAAAGAAGCAATACCAGATAAGTTAGAAAGTCTGATGGAGTAATTTATCTTCAAAGAAAACAGAACAAAACGGACAAGAGTGATACAAATACTATTAGATCATCATCATAGGCCAAATAGAAAACTCAAACAAGTCATATATGTCTACAGACATGTTATACAATGGTTTCTAATAATGTGTTATTGTCGTCGTTTTCATCGCGTTGCAAACAAGGCAATTGTAATGATTAACGACTTAACTTGTGACAGGCGATAACCAATCGAATATAATTGACAGGGGACATTATTACTTCAAGATCTCGCACTCGCAATTTTGTCTGAAACAAGTCAGTAACAAGCATAATATGTCGACGGGGTATTTCCAATTGGTTGTTATTTGTGTCGATATAATAGCACGCGTGCTTTGCGCGATATGTTAGTACTTGGCATGCTGAAATATAAGATCGGTTGATCGGGAGTTGCTCATCACCCTTCCCCATTCCAACCTTCATTCTTTCATTCCTAAAGAATTTATATAATTAAATATAACTTAGATGTGAGTGTAGATCTACATATTTGGCTTAATATATAACGTGTACATGTTAACATGCCTATGAAGTGAAAGTTACGTTTAGACATTTTCACAAATGTATAAATTCTTGAGTAATACTATCTTAAACCCTTCGCCATTCCAACCTTCATTCTTTCATTTCTAAAGACTTTATATTATTAAATATAACTTAGATGTTAGTGTAGATCTACAAATTTGGCTTAATATATAACGTGTACATGTTAACATGCCTATGAAGTGAAAGTTACGTTTAGACATTTTCACAAATGTATACATTCTTGAGTAATACTATCTTAAACCAGCTAAAATCTTGTTCAATATTATATAGCTTTAAAAATCAATCTGACATGTTCGATAAATGCCAAAAATATTCGACAAAAATGTAGATGACTGTAACATTCTATCTACCAACGGTACAATAGCATGCTGTAGTAAACAGCAAAGTATGATTACTTTATTGCTCATAGTTCATAACATATACTGAAAGAAATAAGTTTATCACATAAATAACAAGGTAAATCCCATTGAGCAGATTCAAGGCTATGTGCTTCAGCCGCCATTAACAATATAATTAACATAATTAACAAGTATATGCAGGACATTATCTTTAAACGATATCTGCGAAAAAAGTAGCAACATGTTTTAATTTACCTGCTTTACAGAAATTATAATTTCGTTCTTATTTCAATATAAAGGGAGATAATTTTAAATTTAAAAATGTGGTTCGTAATTTCATTATAATGACAAGGTTAATGTCAATTCTTTTTGCGTTTTTTTCTCAAAACCCAGAATAGTTATAATCTAGTTTAACCCTGTTCTTGATAATATTCTTATTTTAAATGCGAAAAATGTTGTTTTTATATAAATGAGAGATAACTCTGATACTTACTTTGAATCACACATAATAAGTGAAAAACAAGAACACCTTCTGCAATGCCAAAGTTATCAAAAGCTACACATTATAAAATAAACATTCAGTTTCTTTAAGCTAGATATGCTAATAAACTTATTTCTTTCAGTATAGCTGTGTTTTACGGGATAAAATGTGTTACACGCTTACTTCGTATACATCTACACATGTATGTTGAAATTGTTCAGATGAAGTATATTAGAATCCTCTTATTTCTGTAGGATGTATAAGTTATGTCTCTCCTACGGTGTCATATCTTTTTTGTGCTGTGATACCATTTTCTCCGTTTCGTCCATAATTTATAAACACACATGTTAATCATCAGAAATTGTTTCTAGTCCCATATTCTTTGTACACCCACTACAACATTGTGATCTGATTAATTATGTTTGACGTTTTCCTAATTTGTACTGTAATGCGATTTTCAGTGCCACTATATATCAACTTTTTATATTATTCCATGCCAGTGACGTCTTGGTTTCTCAAATAGAATCGTTAATAATGGAAAAGTCAGATTCTGTCAAAATTGGACACATATTCTCCACAATTAGCCTTCTAACGGAAAGTGTTAGTTTTAACAGCGACTAGACTAGGCGCTCTGCTGACTGTTTGACTGATATATATTTCATGACAGTATTAAGTGATTTTACGCCGATTTACTTTCTACACATACACTTATAATATAAGTTTGAGTTTCCATTATAATAATAGAGAGCTTTATAACTATATTGCCATTTTGTGTAGTTTATTTATAATTTTGTAGCATGTTGCAGCATCGTAACTGTTGATTTTTAAATTAATGGACATTACGCCTAATGGCGTTATAATGTTCTAATAATAGTTTGAAGAGATTGACAATAAATCACCCAATCGTCAAATTGGTAATTTTTAGTGACATTCACGCATGCAATAAACAAATACATTCTTAAAATATAAAACTATATCTTTTTAATTATCAAACTATAGGAAAATCAGATGTTTGATTTTTGCACCGAAAGAATTACTTAGTAAACAAAACAAATGGGAGAATAATTAGCAGTTACCGAGATATTTACGTTGCTATAAAATATATAATATAAATTACATATGAAATGTCAATCAACCGTATCTCCCAATATGTGTGAATGTATACAGTAAAGTCCTTATTGGAAACGATTACTTCTTAATATAGCACCTCTATAGTATATATTCAAGTTTTGACATATCCGAAACCAATTTACCAAGCAAGGACGGTTTGTGAAAATCACATTGACCATCATACACGCTATCTTGAATTTAGATCCTTTGCCAAGGATAAGCTGTGTCAACAAATCTTTTTGTACTTTAGACCCTAGTACACATATCAATCAATGTGGCTGCCCAGCAGGGTAGAGTTAAATATAAATATGTATCTGTACAATAGGAATTACGGATGCGTTACCAATTGTACGTTAAGAGATACACAAAGACGGAAGAAACAAAAGACAGACGTGTATATATATGACCTCATTTTTAGGATACTTATGCAAGTAAGACTTTATAAACTTCGAATAGCCTTTGCAAAATTGTATTATAGTAACCCTGACCTACTTTAAAAGTACAATAATTTAAGAACTCTTCTGCGACAAGGTCCTTTGTAAGATCCTTGGTCATAATCACTTTCATACAAGCCTTATTAAACTTGTTAAAAAGTTTTTCAAAATATTTTTTGACCCTTTCATTTGCAAGGCACTGCATGTTTAGTGGTGGACCCATTTACCGTTCGCCACTGTACTTTCCTCGTTGATTGTGCGCTGACCAGACAGATTATGGACCCCATGATGACGTCTACCTTAATCTTTATAGGACGGTAGCGTTAGATGTTTGTCTTTATTCTTGTCTTGACGTACCTTAACGGTTTATTCTCTTGTTGCTCTGGCTACTGCCAAGTCATTGAGTACATACCTGTGGCTTTCTAGGCTTTTGCTTTTTTATATTATATATATATATGATCATGTATGTGTTTTTATTTACATTGCCTATTAATGCTGCCTTGTTTGTTAGAGATTATAACCTGGCGGTGATATCTTTATTAACACTGTCCCGTTTATTGAGAAGACAATAGGGTAAGAGTGAGGTTTGGTGCACCCTAGAACCTGGTTTAAACCCCCAGCGGTCTTTACCACTGACCGTTCCAATGTGGTAGCCCTGTTGCCAATCATTATGTGTTTGTGATGTGTTTTTTTTGCATTTTAATCATCTTTAAAAGAGTATGATAATGGACCTTTGGAAACGGCCGAATACGACACATACAAAATATTGCAGTCTCGGTTTGATTGAGACTGTTCATGAACGGTAGTGAAATATGCTAGCTACCGCTCACGCCCTCTAGCCCCGGGTGGAGCAGAACTCAATATTCATAAAATCAATAGTACATAATTGTAAACATCCCGAAGATGGCATGCATAAGACGGTGGACATAGCGATTTACCTCCCCCATGTCCAGCGGCGTATGGTCCCAGTATCTACAAAATACTATGCCCCGAAGAGCGAAATAAACAAAATGGAATTTATTTGGGAGCAGCGGTTATGAAGCCTGCATATCACAAGTAACAGCCAAAAGACTAAAATTGTTCTTTGTTTTTGTGTGTGTTTGTGGTAGAGTGTCGTCCTTGAATGCTACTTTTCCTGTTCGATTTTATATCTACGTTTAACTGTTATCGTCTTACCATAACAAGATGAGCATAAACGCACATACAATGTAAATGGGCCTTTTAAGTATCTTTCAGCGAAACATTGATGTTTGTTATAAATTATGAAAGAAATATCAGAGCGGGGATTGAATCCTTTCGATTAAAAATAGACGTATTTAGCACTGCACCGATTTAACACTGAGCTCCTGGCGAGTCACATACACAACACAACATATAAATGACTATTACGGTTTCGGTTTTACTGCGAATGGTAAGGAATGCCTTAAACGGGTTAAAATAGCGAATTAATCTATTAATATTTCCATGATAATGGTAAAACAAATGCTTTAAAAACAGATGAAACAATAATTTGTTCGGGTCCAAACACTACTTATGCCCGTAATTTTATATTTTAACGAAAAAGCATATGTATATTATTAAGCATCCTAACACGACCTCCGCAGTCTTTCATATACACAACGAAGAGAGACAGCTGTATATTATTCTACGATAAAATACAGCTGTTCCATTAATTCCCCGCGTATATTTCATCCGTTGGAAGCGCCGCGTTACATGACGTCACTTGGTAAATATAGGTCACGAAGACAAACTCAACAGTAATTTTAATGAAATGTTAATTACAACAAACTTGCCATGCTCCCAAACCCCCGATATAAACCCATCATATGCATCAGTACATATAACATTAATAGGCCTCTTGAACAAGCTGAGAACGTTTGACGTCATACAGCGCAAGCTATATGACGTAAGCAATGACTTAATTGTTTGTCACGTGACTACTAGTGTACTGAAAAGCAGAACTTTGCATACGGGGGCGCCCAATGGAACAGCCTGTAAACATAGCAGCCTGATTACCTTTACCTCCGAGAAAATATATAGTGCCCCAACAATAGCGTAAACAATGGGGTTATTGTTGTGTTAGAATCGAAATAATAAATACGTACCTGTATTTTATCGGTGAATAAAATACAGTTAGTCGTTCGGATGCGAGTAATTAAATGACTCGTGCTCACTCACTCGTGATTTAATTACTACGCATCCGAACTCCTAACTGTATTTTATGAAATTTAATTACAACAAAAGTGCCATGATCCCAAACCTTGCACACCCCGATATAAAAAAATATAAAAAAGATCGGACAGGGAAAGTAGCATTCAAGGAGGACAGTCAACCACCAAACACAGAAACAAACACGCAAACAGACAAACAAGAAAGCAAAAGTAATAATAAATGAAAACGACATCACAAACACAATATTGTTGACAATAGGGCTACCGCCTTGGAACGGTCTATGGCAAAGTAGGCCACTGGTGGGGGGTGGTGGGGGTGGGGTGGGTGGGGGGTGGGTGGGGGTATAAGCATCTTCAATAAGCTGAGAACGTTTGACGTCATACAGCACAAGCTATATGACGTAAGCAATGACTTAAATGTTTGTCACGTGACTAATAGTGTATTGAAACATATCGTACCGCGCAGAACTTTGCATATGGGGGCGCCCAATGGAACAGTCTGTAAACATAGCAGCCTGATTACCTTGACCTCCGAGATAATATATAGTGCCCCCACAATAGCGTAAACAATGGGGTTATTGTTGTGTTAGAATCGAAATAATAAATACATACCTGTATTTTATCGGTGAATAAACACAGGTAAGTATTTATTATTTCGTAATTATAAAGCAGTATTAAGCATTATAAATACACTGTAATCTCCCATTTCGGACACCGACATTTCGAAATGATAATCTAAGTTCGTTTTACTAATGTACAATTTCAGTCATGTGCTAATGGCAGTGCGTGTCGATAAAGATCGAGAAGATAATCTATTTTCTAAATTATTCAATCAATTAGCGGGTACATGTCACTAGGGCCTAATTAGTATTATATTGGGAGACTATATTCCTCACACACTTTGGTTTTATTGGATCTAACACTTTGTAATTCGTATATTTGTGTTCGACATGAAAAGCAATCATTAACTCCCGTGTGTGACATTTTCGGACGCGAGATATCCAGATTATAATTTCATATTTGCATTTCTACTGATATTTGTTTTATTATGTTTGTTGTAGTAGGCAAAGTAAAAGAAAACAAACAAAACAAATATTGACAAATTACATTTAAAATACAATTGTCTGATTACCGATCGGTCGTTGAAACCTGATTTCGAGTTTTAAATAGAATATCATTATTATGCTTTAATTAAAAGAAATTCTAATACACCCGCACTATATAGCCTAGTTTAAATTATCTCGTTATATTCAACGATATATCACTGTAACGTTTGCACCGTTAGGAGAATAAGCAAGGCAATGCGAAATATATCACTGTAACGTTTGCAACGTTAGGAAAGTAAGCAAAGCAATGCAAAATATTTCAGATGTGTGAGTTATTTTCACATTTTAGGGGTATTAGAATAGAAATAGAACATCCTTTACGGTGAATTATCTTGTAATATATCGGGGTTTGTCGTTCAATTGTAAACAATAATTTCACTTGCCCTTCAGGCTTGTGAATGTATTGCTAACAACACGATAATTCACCGTAAATGATGTTCTATTTCTTAAATAATATGATATAACGAACGTAATACCATTTTCATAAACTCAGTAATGTATGTTAAGCTATTGCGAAGTATTTTAACACGGCATCCCAGACTAGTGCAGGTTGTAATACAAAACATGGCATGCATAGTTGTTAGTGTTTAAGAAGTGAAGTTGGTTTTGTAACGAATGTTAATGACAAACTATGTTGCAATGCATTTTCTTGGCTTATTTTGTATTTGACCTCCATCTACGATATTACATTTCAGTAATATGCACAAAACTTTTAAATTTACCGTTCATTTCACGTTGCCATTAAATTTTATAGTCGTTTTATATGTTGTTTTTTAAATGCCTTTCGTTATCATTACATACATGAATTGGTCTGAACAAATAAAACATAAAAAATTAATGTCCTGTATGTTAAGCTATTGCGAAGTATTTTAACAAGGCGTCGCAGACTATTGCCGGTTTAGTATGAAACAGAGCATGCTCAGTCTAGTGGTCTAGTTGTTGGTGCTGAAGAACTAAACTTAGTTTTGTAACTGACGTTAATGTAGTTCCACAATCCAAACGATGGTCCAGTGTTTCCACGTGGCTTATTTTGTATTTTACATCAATCTACGATATTACGTTTCAGTATACATGATTTCAGGAAACATTTATATTTACCTTTATTTCAGATAGATATTACAGTTTCCATTATTTATTTGTTTAAAGTGTTTTGTTATCATAACATTCAAAATTGATCTGACTACACAATAAATAAAGAACAGTGTCATGTAATTATGGGACCGGGGTGGCCCAATAGATACATTGGTAGTCTCTGAATCATGGTCTCGAGCTTTGGCATCGGCACTGTGTTAATTCGATGTGTTGTTTTAATTGTGGCCTGAAGCAAAAACAACTCCCAAACCTCGTCCGTCGGATTGGGACTTTAACTGGGCGTCATGTGTATGGGAGTATATAAATAATCACAATTTAAGGAACAACAGGTATGTTTTCGATAGTAAAAGTAAGGCATAGTTCTCGAATACCTACATTCCATTGTATCAAAACTGAGCCAGTATCAGCCCAACTTGGCCAGGACAATATTGAGTGACATTGGAATGTAGATATTACTTGCCCATCCATTGAACTTCGGATTTTATTTTTAATTATCATTAAATATTACGACTGTTCATGTCCCAACTTCACCCACCACCACCCACACATAGTAGCACCAATAGAAGGGAAGGTCTCCATCAAACCGAGACTGCAATATTTCGTATGTGTCGTGCTCGGCCGTTTCCAAAGGTCCATTATCATACTCTTTTATATTACTATCCCATGAATTTGATAGCTATCGTTTCCATGTCTATCCGTTCGCAAAACTTACATTCTCGAAGAAATATAATGATTAATGATGACTTATGTATATTAACGGGTCAAAAACAATCTGAAGGCTAGTTTAACATATTGTTACTGCATAACAATCCCCATAGCAAACGTCTACAACTGAAAAAGCTTCTTCTTTGTTTATCCGTATCCCTCTATTTGATAAGCTGAAATGTAATATTTGATTTTTTTTCTAAAATTAGCTGAGACTAATGACAAAAGCATACATTTAAACGGGATACTAATGTCTTCTCCTTCATTAAATAACCTCCGCCGTTAATGTTGATAAGTGGCTAAAATATGACATACACTATGCATAAAATAAGAATAATACGTGTAAAATATGAATAATTTAGGTAATGACTCGAGTTATTTTCCTCCTGAAAACAGTTATTTTGAAATCAAATAACTGCTTATAGACATTCTGTCTGGTTTACGTGCTCTTCGTCAAGTCACAATATAACGATGCCCCTCGGTTCCGTTTGTAAATTATTTCACATAAACTAGTCCAAAATTTTAATGCGGCAAAACACGATCTGCGTTTATATATTGCGTTCTGCGGAGCGAGCATCGACTCTCGTACATGTGACAATAGGCTCTTGTGTATATTAAATAGGGTATTTCCCTGCCGGAACATGATCTTTTCAATAGTTAGAATCTCTTCATAGCTTCGTACGTGGGGATAATCGTAGTTGTTTATAATTATAAACATGTTTTTTTATGTCACAAATTGTCATTCATCGTAGCATTTCAGTGTTTATGTGGCCAACTCCTATTTAAAGATGGTATTTCTATTTAGGACTAAATGTTGGATCGCATCCTGTCTCTTGCGTATATCGCAACGTAACTTTCGTCCGGTCAATTGTATACAAACTATATTCCTACTAGCGAGGTCATATGCCACGCCCTGCTTATGTCGATGCTAGGTTATAAATGGTTTTCGTATCATAATTCAAATACATTTGAGGGTGAATATAGAGCAAGATTGTTTCTTTAAAACTCTCCAGATTCCAACTAATTCCAGTATTCTAAAAAGCACAAATTCTTATATTACACAGGTTAGATTTGTAGAGGTACATTTGTTACTAGGTGTGTTGCTACATATTGTCAAATATCATTAATGTTTGAGCATGCATAAAGTACAAAAAGTATGGGAGTGGACATTTGGAAACGGCCGAACACGACACATACGAAATATTGCAGTCTCGCTTTACTTGAGACTGTACATGAACGGTAGTAAAATATGCTAGCTACCGCTCACGCCCTCTAGCTCCGAGTTGAGCAGAACTCAATATTCATAAAATAAATTGAACATAATTTTAACCATCCCGTAGATGGCATGCATATGGCGGTGGACATAGAAATCTTTTCTTCCCCGTGTCCAGCGGCGTATGGTCTCAGTATCTAACAAAATACTATGCCTCAAAGAGCGAAATAAACCAAATGGAATTTAAACCTAATGTTGAATTCAATGCGTTAAGCCATACACGATAACAATGTTAAGCTATACCTATGGTTTCTAAACGACAATCTTTCTCCTTTTCAATTTACGTATGTAAACAACCACTTTTATAACTTAAAGTATTACGCATCTTGTTGACATGTTGTACTCCATTACTATGCATATATGAGTGTGCGTTTTCTTTTATATTCAGCATGCGAAATAGTAATCTGCAGCCCAAAATTGTAAACATGATGTTACAGATTCGCATTTAAAACAAATTGTTTAATGGTTTTATCTGAAAAAGCGATTGCTATTATTAATGTCCCTTGTGATTTTGCTTGATGTGCATGCTTTTAAATAAATGAGTCGATATTGAAGCATAGTTATTCCCAGTGAATTTGTTTAACAACCGAAGTGAATTTGCAAACTGAATTTTCTGAGAATTTCCATAAACTGCCAGTTGCAGGTTACCGATTTGGAAGTATTTATGTAAATTGTGCGTGCATGTAAATTTAAAAAAGAAGCCAGTTCAATTAGTCAGTTCTACAAAATAAGAATAAATCAGAACGATCAGAACGTTTCCGAACTTCATTGAAACTTTCAGCCATCTGTCATAGTTTCTGTTTTAATCATTCACATACAATACATCGTCTGACAAATCTATGCAGATTACCCCATAAAGTCATAAACGTGGACATAAATGTCTGGTATATTTGTCTCTGTTGTCGTCTGGCTGTGTCCTAGTATTGTGTTGTAGACAGCTGTTGTGGTTAATACTATGTACACTAAAATAATTGGAATATCCCATGGGAATGACACTGGTTTGCACAAAAGTTGTGCAAACCAGTGTCATTTCCGAGGGATTTTCGAGTTCTCGAAATTCTGGACTACTTCGCCACAGGGCACATGCAGGCCGTGGTGTTCTAATTTATATCAATGTTACTATTTTGCACAATCATATCAAACCATTTCATTATCTATTTCAACCTCAAAGATGAGCCTAGTAGGCAGATTGTCTGCAGGAGTTTATTTAGGATAAAGATATATTTGTTTTTCTCTCAAATGTATGTTGATGTTATGATGATGATATTCCACAGTAAATTTTGCTGCAGGGGTCAGCCGAGAGACTCTGGTTTGATTGGGTCAATAGTTCGTATACACAGAAATAAAATAATATAAATATAACATTCATAGTACTATTTTCATGCTGAGTTTCAAAGAACAGTCAATAAACACTAAGTTACCAATATATTTGGATACGGGGTCAAACGGATGAAAATGATTATAATTGTGTTTACCATATTGACTTGTGTGAAAAACTCAGGGGATTTGCGATTGCGCGTCTTCGAATTGGTTCTAGTAGCTGTTGTTTTACGTACTGATTTTTTGTTTCTTTCAGATTCTTTTTTGCTGTTTTAGAATTAAAGAGAATGTATGTGATGACGATTATTTTGTGATCAAATCGTTATTAAACTTATGCTAGGGGCAATTCCGTCTTTTTCAAATTTGCAACCCGGACCATTTTTAGTATCCCTCGCACTGACACCAACATATGTCCTTACTTTTGCTCAGAAAGGTTTAGTAACTATGGTATGCGTTGTCTAGGAAATACTTCATTGTGGGTCCACTAAGATGAAGATCACATTGTATTAAAATTATCAAATCAGTTGGATTTAGGTGTTACTTGATAGTCAATTTTCTAATTTCGGACAAATTTTGGTATACTCTATTCTTTAGTTTTATTGTAATTATTGGTTTGAATACTTGCTCATATTATGTTTGACAAGCTGTGAATTATTCCCATATTTGCCAAGCTGTGAATTATTCCCATATTTGACAAGCGAATATGTTAATAATTAACTATGTTAATAACCAAATACAGTCACGAATCTCTTCACAGAATGTCCATGAATTACGTACATGAGACTCTTGGTCTGATTTATAATTTCATTTCTAACAATTTTACACATCAAGAGTCATCGTATATCCATTAGTATTAGTATATGTGTGTTGCAGTAAAACATAAGGAAACTGGACACATGTGTTTTTGAAAAATATGTGGATCCTATAGAAATCCGTTGCATGCATAAGGGATATCTGAAAGTGATAAGTGCAGTTACTATAGCTGGTAAAATACCATTAACTGATATATAGGCAGATAATACTATTCAGGCAAATACACAGTAATGTTTTAGAACTATAATTAAACAAAACTCGAACACCTCTAAACGCATGGTGTTATGCAACGTCATTTAAGATATTATTCCCATTGAGCAAGGTGTATTGCAATAATCAAAATGAAACTGAAGGTATAAATTAAAGCTAAAGTGTTATGAACGAATATATATCTGTTATTCTAGCACTCTTCGCTTGAAATGATCTGCAATTGTACCTTTTTGTGCGACAAAAACAAAGTTGTCTCCCATTGAATATTTCATTTGTGCAGTTTCAGTTAGTAATTATATGTTTGTAATAATACTCAGACTCCAATACAAAAATATTTAATTAGTATATTTCAAATATAATTAGCAAACACCTTCGAAACGCTACAGCTAGGAGGGCGAACAACTACACATATGAACATCTTGGTAACTTTACAGCTAGAAAAGGGAACATCTTGATAATATTACCGCTAGTAAAACGAATTTCTTGTAGCGCTACAGATATAAATTCGAAAATCTCCGTAACGCTTCAGCTAAAATGGGGAAATATTGAGTACTGTTAATAGACTAATCTAAGCGTCTGTCAAAAACAGTTGCTATGGAGTATCTCCAAAATAATATATCAGACATCCGACGTATGTAACACACTGTACCACGACAACAGGCAAGCGTCTAAAATCATATAAATATAACTGTATCCGCGGTAATAGCTTCCGTATAAATTGATTGGATTTGGGAATTGGAGTATTCCATCAGAAGAAGACAGCTTATATTATAATGAAGTAATTTTGAAGTATTTGACTTATGGGTACTGATTTTATCTTTAACAGTTTGATAAGGGTATTGTCTGGTACGGCGGTTTGCAACCGAGCCTCAGTTGTGCTAAATGTCAAATTGCATTCCAGCATTTATTGCCGTGTAACATTAACAACGTTGAGTATTTTCACAGAGAGTTCAACAGTCTTTAATTTAGATGTTTTTGATATCGATTCTCACCAACGCCCCTTCACTATCTTGTCAAAGTACCATCCATATTTGTCTAGTGTATCTATATATACGGTATCGTGATTAACGTGCGAGTACGTTCGACGAAGAAATTGCTATCAGAGAGAATGTTTCGCAAATGCATCAAACCAACTGTAATTAAAAGGATAGTTTCTTCATTTGTGCAATGTCATTGCAGAGTAACTCGTCGATGACATCTCACATATTTTATACAAGTACAACATTTGCTGCACGATGCAAGATGTAGCAAATGAGCATGCACTGCAAGAATGAAATAAAAGAGAATATTTCAAGCACTCTGTTGATTGGGAACCGGAGGTAAGTCATATTGAATTGCAGAAACATATACAAACACATGTTTATAGTCAAAAAGAAAAGTGACTTCTTAAAGTGTTTTTTTTTCTATTTTCAGGCAAAAACTTTGGTTTAAAGGTAGAGGTAGCAGATATAAGAGTACGATATACGCATTCACGTCGAACAGGACCGCAGCATTCAAAGAACAAAGTTAAACAAATAAAGGCATTAAAAAACAAAAAAACAAAAGGCTTTTCTTTTTGTTCGCTCTTCTCACTTGCCCAGAGATTGAGTTTCATTTTTTACGGAGAACGGAGTGTGGTGGCTGAGGGTTGGGGGCGATGCTTGAGCGATTTAGCAATACGATACATACATCTCTAAAAATCAAGACATAACTCTGTGAGGTCACATCTTTACACAGACTTCTAGGGAAACAAAATGTTCACTTAACTACCAGGCTCACCTTTCTCTGTTACTGCATGTGCCTGCAATGGCCGAAGTCAACAGTTGAGGGTCATCGATATTTTGTTGAATGTTACGCTGAAGAAAATCTTCATACTTTGAGACAAATTTTAAAACATAAATTGTATAATGGTATTGATTTTAGCGAATTTCATATTTTGTGCTAGACATTGACATTTCTCTGGAGTCTTACATACTGGCATTTACATTTTAAACACATATACAATTACGTCATAGAAACAGCCTTAGTAGCAAACTCTGTAACTTAACTGCAAGTGCAACCCAAAGTGCTTGAAGTGGGTTAAGGTATTGGAATTGTTCGATATGTCGATACATTATTACGCGTTTCATTAATACGCGTTTCATTACATATTTTCTTTTTACAGTGATCCTACAATTGTTATACGTCCTTTGTATAGCTGTGGTAATTCATTGTACAAGTAATTGATGAAAAAGAAGCGGAGATATACAGCCAACTTACTATTAACTAGGATGAGTTTCAGCCACAAGTTGCTGTCACACATTAAATTACCACGTGTTGAGTTAATACATGTAGTATTACTTGCCTAAAATATTACGTAAGCACAGCACAAAATAAATTAGTCGATTTAAAAAAACACATCATTTGAAAGGAGACACATACTTTGCCTTAATGCTTTCACATATCTAGCATCATTCTGAATATATGCATCGGGTACCGATGATTGTGGTTTCTATAATAACCAAATGCATCTCATACCGCTCATGAACAGTCTCAATCAAACCGAGACTGCAATATTTCATATGTGTCGTGCTCGGCCGTTTCCAAAGGTCCATTATCATACTCTTTTCATATTCGATCCATTTGTCTGTATTATTTATGCAAATAAAACGTATTGCAGTCAGCGATATTGTATATGAAATGTTTTTGCAGAATATGTAAGTAGAGTTATAACAAGTCCGCATAGGAAATGTGATGCATCATCGATATTAGACCATGGGCTACTCAACTTTTCGGTACCAACTCAGCTGGCATATTTTAATAGCTATAATAACTGTACCTTTTAGATATGTCTTAGTAAAAAAAGAAATCGCCATAATAGTTTTCTGAAACGGTAGCTTAGCACATTATTATTAGGCAAAAACATGCAAATGGGAACAAAAATCGCTAAAAATTGGAATAATTTTTTAAATATTATTATCATTGCAATATTAGGGAGCTGAAGCTTCTGAAAGTTGTCGGTTATTGTCATATAAATAAAATAATATTTGGAATGAACAAAATGTAAACAGCTTGCCATTTTGGGGGAATATCAGCAAAAACGTATACAAATCGCAGATTTTTGAAAAAAATATTTTAAAATATATTGATATTTCCAATTAATTGAAACAGAAGTTTTAAAGTGTTTCAATTCATCTAAAAATGTCCTGAGAGATATAGGTAACAGTCGAAAGGATCAGAGATTTGGAAAAGCTGGGATATTTGGGGCCAAATGTTGCAAATTTGAACCAAAATCGCTAAAAACGGATTATTTTTAATAAAATATAATTCATATTACAATATAAGGAGAGTCCTTAAAGTTATCTGTAATATACATGTTCATGAAAAAAAATATTTTGAATTAATAAAATATATAAATCTGGAAATTTTGGGGAGAAATCAACACAAACTGAATTAAAGTCGCTGATTTTTGGAATAGATATGCAAATTTAAATTATGATTTAAATATAGCAAAACAGAAGTCGTTATAGTTTACTTAAATGCAAAGGTGTCATGAGCTACAGAAGAAACAGCCCTAAAGGATCAGAGATTTGAAAATGACATTTCTTTTGGCCCAGAATATCGAAATTTAAACCAAAACCGCCGAAAACTGGACTATTTGTGAAATATACAATTTCATTGCAATAAAAAGGAGTTGAATGTTCTTTAAAATAAAACATAAAATAAAAGATTTTGAAAATTTATTTATAACAAAACAAAGTATTTTTCAAAAATGTAAATAAAGATGTATTAAGGTACAGACAAACAGTTCCGAAGTAACTTGAAAAGTGCAAATAAAATTTACAAAAATTTGATATTTATTAAAATATAATTTCCTTTGAAATGAAAGGGAGCTGTAGGTCTTTAATCTTTCCTTTTTATGTTCGTGTATAAAAAAAATGGATGAACACACACAAAACAAAAAAAGCTTAAAAAAAGAATTGCATGTATATCATGTATTTTTTTAATCTGTAAATTGAAGACATTTTTAAACAATTTTGATAATTAAACTGAAACTCACAAATTGCATACGTAAATGCCATTGTAGTATGTCTTTTATTAAACTATTGCAAAAAAAAGTATGCAATTAACAGAACCGAGAGAAGTGATATTTCGATTTTGGGTTGAGAAAAATGCAATTCAGATATAAACGTAGGTTTAAAGAAAACTCAGCCTGGAAAATAAAATACGTCTCAAAGCTATTGTAAGAGACAATCATCATATTAACATCTTTAACAGAATACTACGTTTTGTTGTCGCATGTTAACTTTCTGAATCTGGTATACTCGTACATTCTACAACTAACTCAATTGCATTCACACCATGTTACAATACTGGGAAATCTATGCTTTCTGCAAGTACAGTGTAAAGTAAGTTTCGCAAGATACTTTGATAACATTCCGAAATTATAAAGGAACAGATGGGTCATCTGTTATAACAGGCCTTATAACAAAGTCCAAGGTGTACCATCCCTATTCTGGAGGTATGCAAGACTTTCCGATGTCCTTGTTTGCACGTGGTGGTATGAACGCAAATGATGTACTGCTGCTGCTGCATATGTATGGGGAATACTGCTCGTCAAGAGCTGACCAGTTGGATCCACAACGCTATAAGATGGACATACAACAAGCCGTTGTAATGATACACTGGATTATCCAGTTGATAATTGTTCCAGGGTCTCATGACAACGGAATTGTTGTATGCCCATCCTACTGCGATGTGGATTGGATTGGAAAATCTCACCTTCCGTTTTTACTATAGAATGTGTGCCCATTTAGACAACTTGCTGTTTAAAATAGTATTTCACTACCGTCTTTCAAATCATGTCTTTCAGAATGTTCTGTCCTATTGCCTTAGCGGTATCGAGATTATACTTTTCTTTCAGCAGTCATATACTCAACCTACTTTGTAAATCAGTTGTTTTCGTTTTAGAACGATTTCCTACTCCCAAAAACTGAAGCAAAGACTGCTGTGCTAGTCTTCAAACCTCTTTGCAATATTGCCTTTGTATCTACCCTGTGTTAACCTGCATCACGTGAAACACCCGTTAGCTGCTGTATATTTAAGGACTATTGATCTGCCATCTTGTGTTTGTGATGTCTTATTTGGCCTTTTATTCATCTTTAAATTTGTTCTTTGTTTCTGTGTGTGTTTGTGGTTGAATGCTGCTTTTCCTTTTCGATTTTTATATCTATATTTATATAAAAACAACCTCCAAAATGAATGGGGTATGGTCAAGTGAAATTTTCAACCAAATGCATACTTTTAATTTTGACATTGTTAATTATCAATCTATGACAAGAGAGATGATTTTAATTTTGACATTGTTAATTATCCCCACTTGGATGGGGAATTTCCCCGAGCAACTTCTGATGGGGTGTATGTGTCTCAACTTATTTGTTTTTCAAGAGCTTGTACTCGAGTTGAAGACTTTAATATTCGTAATCTTTGTATAATAAAAACTACTCAATCAAGGTTACCGTTACCATAAACTTAGTAAAACCTTTGCACAATTGTATTATCGTAACCCTGATCTTCTTTCCAAATATAAAAGTAAATTAAAGACTCTTCTGCGATAAGGACTATCACAACCTGACTTCTATGGTGTTGTGATTTATAAACTTCGTAAGATTCTTGGTCATGATCACTTTCATACTATCTTTGTTAAACTTGTTAAAAAGTTTATCAAAAGAGGTTATGACCCTATCATTTTGCAGCGTACTGCATTCTTGGTGGCGGACACTTTTACAGTTCGCCACTATGCTTTCCTCTTTAATTGTACGATGACCGGACATGCTGTGGACCCTATGATGACGCCTACCTAAGTCCCAATGGGACGGTGGTGTTTGATGTTTGTCTATGATCTTTCTTGTCGTGCCCTTAATGGTTTATTCTCTTGTTGCTCTGGCTTCTGCCAAGTCATTGAGTACCTTCATTGTGGGTTTCTAGGCTATTGTTTTTTTGTATTATATTTACGCGAGCATATTCATGATATTTGTGTTTTACTTATATTGCCTATTGATGCTATTGATGCTGCCTAGTTGGTTAGAGATTAGATCATGGCGGGGATTTCTTTATTTACACTTGTCCTGTTTTAATGGATGACGGTAGGGTAAGTGTGAGGTTTGGTGCACCCTAGAACGGGTTTAAACTCCCCCAGTGGCCTTTGTTACCACTGACCGTTCCAAGGCGGTAGCCCTATTGTCAACCCTTTTGTGTTTGTGATGTCGTTTGCAATTTTTATTACTTTTGCCTTCTCGTTTATCTGTTTGCATGTTTGTTTTTGTGTTTTGTGGTTGACTGTCGTCCTTGTATGCTGCTTTCCCTGTCCGATATTTTTATCTTTCTCTATAGGCATGAGCAATGTCAACCATAAAGTACATGACAGTAATTCAATATTATTTTCGTAAACATTATATCCGAAAAGTTTGACGCAAACGATCACCATCGTAAATAGGCAAAGATATTCTTTCAATGACATGTGGTTTCGACATAATCTCAATGTTATTGTATGATGACACTGACGGACTTCCTCTATAAACATTTTAAAACCGGCAACTATATTTGTGGATGTGTTAAACAGAACTGAGTGACTATTATGCATAGAACCATTGCCAAACAAAACCAATTGATCATTAGCATGTCTATATTCGAACAAAAATGGTCTAAACTAAATAACAATATTATAAATCTGATCTAATAAACTGTTTATCCGAATGCTTCACTATACCACATATTTCAGTTTACTATGTAAGTGCACGCTTTTCATGTGTATCATTTGTGTATTGAAGGCACATGGGATATAAATAATATTTTTCTTTTTTTTAACAGTGGTGTACTTTTACAATTATGCCATACATATTGTCAGTGTGAAGGTGAATTTAACAATTGTATATAATTCAATCATGGAATCAAGGACTGATAATCACATAGGTTTTTGCATAATTATGTTAAATAAATAACTAGAAGGGTGTTCCACGGAACACTTTTGTAGGCTGTCATGTGCTTATTTAACGTTATGAGGTAAAGACACAAAGACAAATAATATGGAACTTTGAATTTTAACATTTTGTGAATCATGATTTAAAGTTAGTTCAATCTTTTTAATTAAAAACTTAAAAGTGTACTTTATTATCTCCATTTATAGCAACGCATTTATTACAGAGAGGTCACACATTTATATTAGTTCGTATTGTTTCGTATATATAGAATCTAAAAAAATATATTCACATGCAATTTGCTTAAAAAGGATAAATATATTCTAATTTGTTTGGTTATCTTTACTATCTTTCGATAGAAGGTGCGTTTAATGATTAAAATGGTTAAATGTTTGCTTCCATATGTTTTTATTTAAGAAATAATAAATACGTACCTGTGTTTTATCTGTGAATAAAATACAGTTAGGAGTTCGGATGCGTAGTAATTAAATCACGAGTGCTTTTAACTGTGTTTTATAGGTGAATAAGATACAGTTAGGAGTTCGGATGCTTAGTAACTAAATCACGAGTGCTTTAGCACGAGTGCTTTAATTACTCGCATCCGAACGATTACAATTAAATCACGAGTGCTTTAGAATGAGTGATTTAATTACTTGCATCCGAACGACTAACTGTATTTTATTCACCGATAAAATACAGGTACGTATTTATTATTTCGATTCTAACACAACAATAACCCCATTGTTTACGCTATTGTGAGGGCACTATATATTATCTCGGACGTCAAGGTAATCAGGCTGCTATGTTTACAGGCTGTTCCATTGGGCGCCCACGTATGCAACGTTCTGCGCGGTACAGTATGTTCAAATACACTACCAAGTGACGTCATGTAACGTTGCGCTTCCAACGGATGAAATATACGCGGGGAATTAATGGAACAGCTGTATTTCATCGTAGCATAACATACAGCTGTCTCTCTTCTTTGTGTATATGAAAGACTGCGCAGGTCGTGTTAGAAACGTGTTTAAGGGTTGAGCTATTGAACTGTTACATGTTTACATGACTTACGTAACCATCTTGAATGCAGTAAAATACACAAAATAAAACTTGATCGAGTGAATCCATGCTATACTTTCATGTTTATATCAATTTAGAACATTTTCTTAAAACATACCCCCTTTATAAAACAATAGTTTTACACACGTAAGCTACCGAACAAAAAATACTACCACGGCTTAAAAGAAGCGTAAGACATTGACCTTTCCGAAAAAGCATATTAGAATTTGCCAGCTTGAGTGGTACCGATATGTCAAAATTCGGGTAGCAGCTCACGGCCTATATATAAACAACGTTAATATTTAGAGTTTTAAGTTCAACTTGTCAAAGGACGGATGTGCGTTGTTCGTTGTCTTCTTCCGTCTTCTGTGTTTATGTTTGTATGTCTGTCCGTCCGTCCTCCGTCCGTCCGTCCGTCCGCCTGTCTGTGTGTCTGTCTGTCGTCCGTTAGCTAACGCGTTAATTTAACAATAACTGAATTTGTTCACCAAATTGATTTAAAATGTTTTGTATAGTAAGATCTATGACGAATTTGATAATGAGGAAATAGACAGTCGTTACCAATTTGATTATTGTTAAAAAGCGAAATTCTGCTAGTGACAGCAATAAATTCAATAAAATCAATTTCTGTTTTCACCAATCTTGAAAGTTTGTTTCAATAAGTTCTTGGATGAGTTCAACAATAAGCGCTGTGATATCTTCGATATCCTTAAAGATATAAATTGTTTTGACCTCAGAGTATCAAGTATTGGTATGAAACTGTATGTGTGTGGTTTGATGTATCACCCAGAGAGAGAGAGAGAGAGAGAGAGAGAGAGAGAGAGAGAGAGAGAGTCTTATTGATTTCAAAGTCTCTATTTCAAGGTCAAAGTCATGCTGCAATTCGCTCATGAAACAAGATGTGTGTATGTATCTTCAAGAAATGGTGTGTTGTGTACCAAATTAGAAGGTATGCAATTGTTGTGTCTTGTTCATGGAATAAAAAGCATGATGTCTAAATAGTGCTAGCATGGTATGTCGATCAGTAGAGCGTCCTCAGTCCCTATGTGCCCTATTGTTAGTTATTACACTTAAACAAACACTGGAGCAGATGTGAAATATGATACAAACACTGGAGCAGATGTGAAATATGATACAAACACTGGAGCAAATGTGAAATATGATATCACGGTGTCTCGATAATATAAAGTACTGTGCAAAAACATTAACAGGTACAATCAACTAATGGTAGGATGTAAAACCTAATTCATTAAGGGCTCTGCTTGAAATTTGATCAATTTAAATGCAGAACATGCTTAAAACGTGAACTGAAACAGTTGACGAAGTATTCGGAAATCTTATAGCCCTGTTCAGTAATTACTTAAAAAAAGTATGTCTCTTTAAAATCTCTTCAGCTTTGAGAACAATTTCCTCACAGGAAGTTGGATATTACAACTCTGCATGTCCAAGAGTAATAATGTGCTTACCCAGTAGTATGAACCCTTGCTGTAAATCACTGTTAGACATACACTGCATGAGCAAATTCTGTTATTCAGTTAAATATCAGATGACGAATCCCGCTCAATAAATCTTTTGTATGAAGCAACGATATGAAGCAGGTTTTCATTAATTATGTTTCGTTTTTATTTTCGTTCCAAGACAATAAAGAATTACCAGAAAAGTTTTGTATTTAGTACAGCTAAATTATTAATTGATATTTTTCTTCATTGAAGTCAAGTATATTGTATTTGTGTTTAGCTATTACCTAAATAATATTCAATATAACAATGCTAAACAAAGAAATAACTTTAATCTGGCCTCAATTTATATACCTTATTTACTCGGTCATGAACATGTCAGCAGTAAATAAGCAAGCTGTCCATGCTTTTTCAATGACCAGCTAGCGTGGGCAGTGAGTGTTGGGAAATTATGTCTTTACAAGCTCTTCGGTTTTGAGATAAATAAAGTCATTTGCTCACAGGAAGTTGAAAATATGTCCCATTAAAGGGAAGCAAACCATGTTACCGAACTGGGCTATAACTTTAATCTGGCCTCAATTTATATACATTAACTGCTCGGTCATGTAGCATGTCAGCCGTAAATAAGCAAGCTTTCCATGCTTTTTCAATGACCAGGTAGCGTTGGGAAATATGTCTTTACAAGCTCTTCCGTTTTGAGATAAGAAAAGTAAATTGCTCACAGGAAGTTGAAAATATGACAGTCAAACTCTGTATTTCCCATTAAAGGGAAGCAAAACATGTTACCGAACTGGGCTTATTGCTTAGGGACACAATCCAATCAATATAATAGAAATTAAACTTTGTAAACTATGCCTAATAATAGTTTCAATACCTTATAAGTTAACTAATATGCTCGTTCGTTATATTATCACACGAACACTGTGTTTTTGCAAAAACAAAATATTTATAGCACAATAATCAAAGAATAAAATGTTCGCCTACATTTTTGCCTGATGTTTTGTCTTAAATAAGTTGTTTCAATAAATGCATCGGGTGATTTAATGCAAATTTGGCGATAAAATTATATGCTAATACGTCTAAGAGTTAATGATATATCTGTTACTATCACTATGAGCTCTACTGTGACTTTCAGGGTGCCTAGACGTCGATTATAAATCGAGATATTTGTTTTATTATTTTCTATATGGTTTCATACATGGTATGATAAGGCCTGGTATTAAAACAGACGATCTGTTTGCAATCTTGTTGTAGCCATCCGCTAAGCTTCGCAATGCCAAAAAATCATTTTGACCCCACATGTTTGCATTATAATTTTATTGACAGCCGAAATGCGGAACATTTCATTTTCTAGGGCAGGGTGAATTTAATTTTACCAGTAGTGGTGTAAATAACAAAATATAAACACATTATACTATATACCAACCTTTTATTTGCTAGATATAATGGTTTTCATTCCAAAATAAAAGCAAAGTACAATCGATTGTTGGAGGTGCTGACTATTGAGCAACAACACCACGCTGCATTGCCTACGTTTTACTTGCCACGTCCGAATTATAAAAACGGTCATGCGCCGACGACAAATATATAAAAATAACTCCGCCATATGCTTTTATTTTTACAATGTAGTGTTCAAACGGAATGTTGAGGTTTGCGAAGCTTAGCGGATGGCTACGGCACGATTGTACACAGATCCAGAAGCGTCTATTTCCTGTCTATCTAACCTTACCAGGTTGGAAGTATAGCAAGTAATAAAACAATCTCGATTCATATATAAAACAATCTCGATTCATATTTGAGTCTAGGCACCCCGAAAATCACAGAATTAAATCAGTTTGAATATTCATGTATAATGACTGAAAATGTATTTTGAAAACAACATCATCACGTAACAATTGCGCCCTAATCTGGTATCGAACAAAGAATCCCCGGAATGTCAGTTGATGCTCGACAACGGTGGTAATGGGCAAGTGCAGCTGTGTTTATGTACCTAATACAACCTTTATCTGTTAAGGAATATTTGTGACATTGACGAGCATTTTGTGTTATTGACCACCTTGACTCATTCCAATGACTCAGTTTTGGAAAAAAATTTATTACTGTTTCAAAAGAATTTGATCAGAACATAAAGTGACACAAGAATGATCCAGGGAGGCTAGAAGTCTCGATCATTCGATCTTATATTTCAACATGCCATGTACTAAGCTATCGCGCAAACCTACACACGCGTGTTATTTTATCGACACAAATAACAACCTAATTTGAAATACCGTTTATACTTTCACGACTATTTGGACTCCATAGACCTGTAACAGTTATGTTTGTTACTGATTTGTTTTAGATATAAGTGCGAGTGTGAGATCTTGAATTGATAAGGTCCCGGTTAATTACATTCGATTGGTTATCGCCTGCACAAGTTCAGTCGTTAATCATAACAGTTGCTTTGTTTGGCACACGCAGCTTGCTTTCATTAAACAACAAACGAGATCATTGTGCAATTCGAAATCGACGAATACATTATAACAAACCGTTTTATAAAATGTCTTCAGACAAATGTGACTTGTTTGACTTTTCTAGTTTGTATATGATGATCATTTGTATCACTCTTGTCCGTTTGTTCATTTGTATCACTCTTGTCCGTTTGTTCATTTGTATCACTCTTGTCCGATTGTTCAGAAGTATGTTGATTGAAGATCAATTATTCTACCAGACCTTTCTAAATTAGTTTGTATTGCTTTTGTTGTCCTAATCAGCAGTAAGTCGAATTAGCTCGAAAATTCGAAGAATAAGAGAGCTTATGTAATCACTCCGGCGTCGGCGTCGGCGTTGGCTCGGCGTACCACATCAAGGTTTTCGTGTTAGCTATGTTTACAAGTATATGTCTCTTACATTTCTTATCCTAACACAACCAAATTTCGCCATGGGCTTCCTTATAGCATTAACTTAAGGGCTACATAAGTAATTTTGATTCATGTAACCCATGGACTCCCATGGAACCAACATTCTGATAGCCCTTAAAATGTGTCCAATTTCACATCACATTTTGCGTGTAAGCTGTGTTTATAAGTCTATATCTCTTACATTTGTTATCCTAGTACAACTAAATTTGGCCTTGAGCTTCCTTATAGCATTATCTTAAGGGTTGCTTAAGTAAGTTTGTTTCCTTGGGTCCCAAATGTTGATCGCCCTTAAATTGTGTCTCATTTCACATCAAATTTTGCGTGTAATCTGTGTTTAAAGGTATATATCTCTTAGATTTCTTGTCCTAGCTCAACTTAATTTGGGAATTCGTTTCCTTGTAGTATGTTGTAAAGGGTTGCGTAAGTAATTTTGTCTTTTGCAAATTCTGGGTTCCCATGGAACCCGAATTGTGATGTCCCATAAAATGTGCAATAAAGGCAGATCAAGTTTTGCGTGTAAGCTGTTGTATATATCTATAATTTTGGTTTGCGATTTCTTATTGCATTATGCATCTTATTCATTCTTCACCCATACTAGGGCATGAGCTCCCTCCTCCCCGCACCGCCCCACCAATCCCCGACCAGAATATATTTCATTATTACTATTATTATTATTATTATTATACATATTTCAGTGTTGTTTTGATCATAACTATGTTAAATCCCCACCCCCAGACCCACCCACACACACACCACCACCACCACCACCACTCTCAGTCCCCCCACCCCCACTTGATTTTTTTTAATATATTTATTTTAACATTCCCTGTTATTTTGTTTGATCAATTTCTCAATACGTTTCGCGCTCCCCCCCCCCCCCCCCCCCCCCCCCCCCAGTATAATATCTGATAATATCTGACATGAGGCCACAATAAAAAAGGAAGCTAGATTCTCATTCCCTCCCTCCCTGAGTTGTCTTTGGACCACACATTTCTTTAAAATGACAGCAATTTTGGATTAAAACTGATATAAATAAATTTCACACCCTGCCCCAAATTTTGCTCTAATTTGTATGAGATTCTAACAATTATGTTATATCGGCCTGAGTTTCTATACCCGCCTCGCTCCCCAGCTCCACATTGTTTTAGCCCTGTTTTCTGATGGTATATACTGTCTATATAATTTATTATTCTCTGAAAAATCTAATAGTCGAGCTACGCTGTTCTCCGACAGCTCTTGTTTTATCATTGTGAAGCAATTGAAATTATAATCTAGTTTTTCGGAGACAATATACACGTAATAAATAATTGTATATTCTCAAAACATTCGATGCTATGTTTATTTTCTCCCCGTTACAGTACATAGATAGTACGAACAGAACAATAAGATTTAACAAGTGTGATGACACGCAATAAACGACGTGATTGTTTAAGCTATGTTTTTCAAGACATGACGTGATTGTTTAACTCACTATGGTTTCAAGACATGACGTGATTGTTTAACTCACTATGGTTTCAAGACATGACGTGATTGTTTACTATGGTTTCAAGACATGACGTGATTGTTTAACACACTATGGTTTCAAGAATATTCTTCAAACTAATTTTTTTTATTTATTTATTATAAAGATTATAAAGATAAAACGTCCTGTTTTCAGTCACAGTTACAGTTACATGTTAATCTATAGTTACGCATTCAGTTGCTCTGCGATTTGTAATTTGGCATTCTGCAATCCCGTTTTAGACTGATTGTGTTTATAATACTGGAGACACATTACGTGGTCCGAGTAATAACTTTCATACCCCATCCGAACCCTTCTCCGAGAAGCGAAAACGAGGTTGGCTGGGGTATGAAATAAAACGTTAATTTCAGCTTAACAACTTGCATATGGTAAAAAATAAACATTTAATAGGTAATTTTAAACAGGTTATCGATACTTTTTTCAGTAAAAATGTTTTTAAGCCTGTTTTATTGTCGAAATATCCGTTATAAAATCCTGCTAATATAAGCTTTCCCATTGTCATTATGGAACTTGAACTTGATTAAGGCGGGACTACGTCACGGTAATGACTCAAACTATCAAATATCAATAGTCTTCAAAAAGACCCCTTTGAATTATTTGCTTCAAACATAAGAAGGTTCAGAGCTACTTAGGCAGAGTTTGTTGTCTACTATGATTCAGTCTAAATAAAGCCTATTCGGCAGCATTACGTGGTCCGAGTATTAACTTTCATACCCCATGCAACCCCTTCTCCAAGAAGCTAACACGGGGTTGGCTGGAGTATGAAACAAAGCCTTAATTTCGGCTTAAAAAGTTTGCATATTGTAAAATTAAAACATGAAATACGTAATTTTAGACTGTTTATCGAATTATTTTCAGTAAAAAATGTTTCTAAACATGTTTTACTATCGAAATATCAGTTATACAATCCTGCTAATATAAGCTTTCCCATCGCTTAATGGCATTAAGGCAGGCCAACGTAATGGGTTCGCGGATTCCTGTGTATCCTTCTCCGCTCTTAACAACATTCAATTCCATTCTATTTGAAAGTGAATATTTGAGAAATGTATTAATTTCTAATCGGTATTATATATGTTCAGTGGGTCAGCTTCTGTTCCATAGTGAATATATGATAAATGAGTTGACTTCTCCTTGCTACTGTTACAAAGTTAAAATTGATAAGATTAAAAGTAAAGTTATCGGAGTTATAATATTATAACTTTGTAAGACGAATTTCTAAGTAGTTAGTTTCACTACGATTAAAAGATATATTTAGAGATTTCACGATTACAAGACGGATTTAAAGTTACTATACTATACCTCAGTCATAAGACTTGACAATAAGAAAACACAATTGTTCATTCAGACGGATAGTGAAAAGCAGTTTTTATCTATTTAATTAATGCGTGTCTTTAAATAGTGACGATATGGTGAATTTGTTCATTAGTAAATCTTTCCAATTGCATGGTTACAAAGGCACATAAATTGTGATGCGACTGATATATTGACAACAACAATAAAATGTTGGATACTGTTGTAACACTTGACATCCGGTTTGGTCTAATTTCAAGGCTAAATAGTTCTAAACACATGTCACGGAATTTTATTCTGTATAACATGTATAACATTGTTTAAACAATATTATTACAATGATATCATCTGCTTATACTGTTTTGTATCGATTAATCCAGATAGAGGTTAGGTATCTTCTGAAAATAACAAATTCCATGCAGTACAGTAATTAGGTAATTAATTTAAGTCAGGTGTAATAGGGTATAAGCTGCTGAGTTGAAATATCGTGAGTTACAGGGTTCAAATTCGAATATCTGTCATTAATTCTTCGTTCAGTAGGGGATTCGGGAATGCTAGGTTAGGAGACGGGGTGGGGGATATTTTGTTTTAATGTGTGTGGTGTGTGTGTGTGTGTGTGTTGGGGTGGGGGGGGGGGGGTATTGTCTTAAATTATATGTCTACAACCTAATAAACACACATGCTTTTAGTGATATTTAGATATTTACACAGGTCCACAACCATTGCGCTACGTATACTTCTCTTCGTTTATGGAAATATAATGTTGTCAGAACTTGTTTTCTACTGTTTTTGAAGATGGCAAAAGATTGTACTGTAAAACGGTATATATGTCATGTTAATGCTACTTTATTACTCAGTCTAAAACGCTCATAAATATTTACCATCGGGGAAACGTACGATTAAACATCTACAAGCAAGCAATTGTTTCTGGAAGTACTGTTAAAGTATTGACAGTGATTTGTCAGGACAATCAAACTTATTTCGTGAAGTATTAGTGGTCTTATATTTATTAACACGAAAACATTAAAACTTCTTGGTTACTTCGCTTTATATAAACATACAGACAAAAGGGTTATTGTATTACGGTTATCAATGTATCTAATATACGTGGTTTGATATCAGATTATACTTTCCGTTTCCACAAACAAGTGGCATAACATGCAAATGGTTAATTGTAATGACGATGCACTTTATTTCCTCCGCTTGGGATATTATCATACTATAAGTATGGTGAAACAAATCGAATAATGACATAATAGCATATATGTAATGACAACATAACATTTAAAACGTGACATAAGCACATGCACACCCATACTCACACGCATTCACACATATACGCATGCATACGCATACTCATGTATGCATCCATATACTAGCTAACCCTCTCATCCACATAACAGTATGCCATATATTCACTCGCTACAATGCGCCTGTGCTAGTTTCCATATACTTTGTATGTTCCCGTTTCGACCAGCCTTAATCACGAAAACGAGACGTGAAGACGGAAGTGCACGGGAACGTTTTTTTCCACCATTAACGGTTTGGGCCATTACGGGTACGTTATTCAACGTGTTCTTTATATTTAGTGCTGAATTGAATGCTATGTTTAAGGCCTTCTTACTTTTCTGCAATCATATTACTGCAAAATATATTTATTTATTACAATAAAGATTTACAATCAAAGGCATATTTAAAGCTTCAAGAACGCGTCTTGGACACTTCGACTGAGCGAGATACCTATATCAGCACCGATAATTTTCACAGTAAATCTGGTTTCGTCTATCAAACTTAACTCGTTGGTGAATACCGGGCGACAAATAAGTTTCATGTTGTTAAGCAACGCGGCTCTCACATTTCTACTGGTCGTACACTTTGAAAGGACATGAGAGAGTGTGTCTTTGTGTACACATAGATAGTTATCTTCCAGAATGATTGATCTTGACCATAACAAGGTAATGAGATCTACGATGTATAGAGAATAGTGGTCGCGCGACAACTCGTATACTATCGCGGGCCGTATTTCTATATGTAAGCTTTTAAAGTATGTAAAGCATTGATCTGCGTTTAGTCTTCGCGCCATAGATGTGTTTCTTTGGCGATAACGGCGGTAGGCACCTTCTTCTTTCATACCTGTTTGCTTGGCGAAGAATTTACATCTCGTAAAAGGTCATTAATGATGCCTTGTAAATCATATAGATTTAGCATCCTGCATAATTATGTCAGAAATAAACTCGTGTCGGTTATCACTAGTATTTGTAAGATACATGCAATATTGTCTTAAACATACTTTTTGACATATCGTCTCACTATTCAGTGTTAAAATGTTATGCAAAAATAGAAGTTTCTTTTTATCAACCTCTGCGGATAGAAGTATAAGGTCCAGCATAGTTCGAACATATCTGAGTACGTGTATGAAATCCCTGATCTTTTTTTACAATAAAATGTAACCTATTTAATATATCGACGTCTGATTTTGTCATATTCTTCCATAATTCGCAGCCATAGACTGCGATTGGTATGATGAATTTCCTGTATACATTTGCTGATTTCAACCAACGGGTTTAGGCCCAAGGACGAACTCCAAGCCATATCATAGCGAAAAACGAATTTCTGGCCTTTTTGCTGTTATTCTTTGTGATAACGCATTGTTTGAGTCGTGTCTTATTCCTAGATAAGTTATATTGGTTGCTTATAATATGGTCACATTTCCAAATCTCATTTCTAGTGCAGCATCTGTCCTTTTAAAAGGGTATTTCATAATAAATTATTTGTTTACTCTTATGGTAAACCTCCATATTTGGGAATATATGTAAACAATGTCAAGCAAATGTTGCAACCTACCGTGGTAAGTGCTATAAGACTTATATCATCTGCGAATGTTGGGGTCCCACTTTAAACTGATAACCCCCTAGCGCTAAATTTGGAAGTTTCCAACGTTTGCAGTAATTTGTCGACTTAAACGAGAAAATGTAGAGATAACTCCTCTCTGACGTACTCCACGTTGGATGTCAAACGGATCTGACGTCATACCTTGTATTCGTACCACACATTTAACGTTTGTATACGCTTCCTTTAAGATGCGCCAAAGCTTACCAGTAATTCCTAAGTCGTCAATTTTGGCTAGAAGCCCATTCATTCACAGTGCCACACCCAGTCATATGCCCCTTTAATAACGAGGAACGTTATGTAAAACTTACTTTTCTGTTCGAGTTGGTAATACATAATAATAATAATATAATAATAATAATAATAAATGCTTTATTTAATGATGGTAACTCAATCAATTTACAAATTGTTCTCCCTTGAGGCCATCAAATGAAGAAACATGTAACACACACACATGGTTATATACATACAATATTATACAATTCTGAAGAGTTTACTGTTGTAAAATCAAAAGTCCCTATATATAAATCTTTTAAAGTTATTTTAAAGTACTTGACCAAATGCAAGCAAATTAAAATTAACTAGTATTACCTAAAAGATAGGAATAATATTTCTTTTTAAATTCTTTGATATGTTTGGCTTGTCGCATTGGAGGTGCGATCGAGTTCCATATGACAGCACCAGAATAACGAATACTTTGTTTGTATATACTTAGCCTATGTTTCGGGACGATTAGATCACCATTTGAACAAGTCCTTAATTTATAAGAGGAATGAACCTTTTGAAACAAAGATGTAAGATAGTCTGGAGCAAGATTATTGACGCATTTGTAAACCTGCACTGCTTTATGAAATTGTATTCGATCATGGATATTTAACCATTTAAGCTCTTTAAATAAGGGTTTTGAAGATGCATCATATGGCTTATTAAGGATGATCCGAGCAGCTCTCTTTTGGATTTTTTGGATTCTATTAATATTGTTGCTAGAGCAATTTCCCCAAATAGTGTCACCATAATCCAAAATTGGTTGTATATATGCATAGTAATACATAATTCTTGTTTCATGTGTGAGAAATTTCTTGATTTTGCACAAAAGATTAGTTTTGTTTGTTAAAGAAGTACAAAGATTATCAACATGGACGTCCCATGACAGGTTTTTATCAATATATACCCCTAATAATTTTTGACTCTGTACATTTTCTATTGCTGTACTGTTAACATATAATTGTTTTACTTCATTATTAAGTTTAGACAACTTTTGAGATGTACCTATAATCATATATTTTGTTTTCATTTCATTTATTAACATTTTATTTTGCTTAGCCCATTGCTCTGTTTGTTTGAGACTAAGCTGGCTATTTTCTTGTATAATTTCAAGATTAGGACCAGACGTAGACAATGTTACATCATCAGCAAATATGTCTGTGTTTGCATTTTCTACATAAAGTGGTAGATCATTGACAAACATAATAAATAGAAGTGGTCCAAGTATTGACCCTTGTGGTACCCCTGTTTTTATAAGATTAGGCTTTGAAAGCTCTGTCGAAATTTGTATATTCTGGTATCGATTTGTAAGGTACGAGTTGAACCATTTTAAAGTGCATTTATCAAAATTATAACTTTTAAGTTTTGCCAACAAAAGTTCATGGTTAACTAGATCAAATGCCTTTTTGAAATCAATAAAAACAAGTTCAGTGACATGTCCATTATTCAATTCTTGCAGTAACATATCTGTTAACTTTGTTAATGCTGTATGGCAGGAATGAGATTTTCTAAAGCCTGACTGTCCCCTATAAATTAGACCATACATTTCCAGATACTCAATACACTGATTGGCTATATGTCTTTCTAGTATTTTTGATAATGTGGGTAAAATAGAAATTGGTCTGTAATTACCGGGATCATTAGCATCACCTGATTTATATATAGGAACTACTCTTGCATTTTTTAATTTTTCTGGGAATACACATGTCATAATACTAATGTTTATAATGTGACATATCGATTTTGCAAGAACTGGCGCCGCCGTTTTTAAAATGTGAGGGCCTATGCCATCTAGACCAGTTGACTTTGTAGAATCAAGCTGATTTATGTATTTTAGAACTTCATCCATGGTTATGTTTCTAATAGAAAATTCCTTGTTATTTGGCATTTTTTGTCGAACAAAATCCCTTAGTTTTTCTAGATTAAGACTTTCATTAGAATCAGAAATATTATTGGAAAGACTTGTGAAAAAATCATTAAACTCATCAGCAATATCTTTCTTAGATGTGACATACCTATTACCAATTTTTACTTTGTTTGGGTGTTTTGACTTAGTTTTCCCTGATTTAAGTTCATTTATATACCTCCACATGGTCCCAGAGTTTTTGTTATCTTCTATGGCTTTGGTGTAGTAATCCTTTTTAGCTTGATCAATGAGAATATTTGTTTTATTTCTCCAATGTTTATACTGGACAAAATCTTTTGTCTTATGATAGAAATCTCTTTTATTCCTTGATTCTTTTATTTCAGGAGTCAACCAACTTGGAAGTGTGTTGCTTTTTATTCGTTTAGTTTTTATAGGTGCATGTTTATCTAGTACATTAAGAATAGAATCATTCCACGAGCTTATGGCAGAGTTTACATCTGTCGTACTTTCTATATTGATAAGATCAAACGTTTTATTTAAATTATTATTGAAATGCATTGTATCAAATTTCTTAAAATCTCTGTAAGTTATTTCTGTATGTGTATTATCTGATTTAATGAAGGGTGCATGTCTTGTTGCGCAGACTGGGTAGTGGTCACTTGCACTATATACTGGAACATTTGTTTCACATATATTATGTGGTTTATTTGAGTAAATATGGTCTATAAGGGTAGAAGAGTTTGTATTAACCCTTGTTGGAGATTGTATTAACTGAGTAAAATTGTATGTATCAAGACAATCTAACCATCTTTTAGGTGATTTTTTTAGGAAGTTATAATTTGTATCACCCATAATGATGATTTCGTTTTCATCATGACCTAAAGCGTTTTGGATTTCCTGCTCAAAATCATCAACCCATTGTATAAGTGAGCTAGGAGGTCTGTATACAGAGCAAATAATAATTGGTTTAGACTTCGGCAGTATTATTTCCAACCATATGCTTTCTATCTTCCCAAGTTCGATATCTTGTCTACGTTTATAATGTACATTTTCTTTTATATACACTAAAATCCCACCACCCTTTTCTTTATGCCCTTGACTTCTATCCCTTCTTTCAAATTTAAAACCATCTAAGTTTAATTTACTGTCTTCTTCATTTTGAAGCCATGTTTCACATATACCAAACACATTTACATTTTCCTTTTGAGTTATTAATAACTTAAGGTCTTCAAATTTAGGTTTATCAACAAGAAGTTGCCCTATATTAATATTTGCAATTTTGAGTCCCTTTTTTGTTAAACACAAACTCACACATTCATCATTGTGCTTCGATTTGGTTTCAAAGTTACTTAAAACATTTGCTTTGCTAGTGGAAATATAAACAGTATTACTAGCTGCATTATTGAGATATGAAGTAGTAGTGGTCTCAAGAATAATATCAGATGACTTACAATTTGTATTACTAGCAGTATTACTAGCCGCATCACTAAGATATGAAGTAGTAGTGTCCTCAAAAGGAATATCAGTTGGCATACACTTTGTACACAGATAAGAATGACATTCCGAACAAATACTAGTTAATGCATTATATACATTATAAGAATAAAGTGTTTGTCCATGAGTATTTACATGGTGAATGGCGTCTTCTTCTTTGCCGCTTTCCTAACTTGTAGCATGTGGACACTTCCTTTGCTTATGTCCATATCCATGACATCCATGACATCTTATTGGTTTGCCATGTGTACAGTGGTCCGTATTGTGGTTTCGTTCGCCACAATTATGACAGTCATCCATTTCTAGTTTAAAAATGGGCTTAATTGCATTGATATTTTGCAGGAGGAGACTTGTCCCTTGTGCACTGAGGTGAATATCGTCCATGCGATAAAACCGTTTGTTGATCACGGAAGAAGACGGATATTTGAAGAATGTTTTATACTGTGGAATATAATGAATATTATAGTTATCACAAATATCGACCAGCAAGTTGTTGACATATTCTACATATGTGTCTCGTCGTGGTGGCAATCCCGAGATAATTATACTGCATTCAGAATGTCCATATACCCTTATTTGGAGTAGGAGGCTTTCAAGCTCTTCCTCAATCTGTGCAATGGTCTGACCATTACTGGCGTTGTTGCCTCCCACAAGCAGAATTATTGTTTTATATTTTCCTATACCAAGTGTGGGAACGATATCAGTTACATCACGGATCTTGGCGCCTCTCATAGTTTTGACATCTGTTTTATATAAACCCTTTGTTTTTACTCCTTTTAAAAGAGAATCACCAATGATGAGGGTATTGTTATGGAGTACATGTCTTTTTTTGTAGTTATCGGCGTATCGTGGAGAGGTCATGTTTTGACTTACTTGAACATGAGCGTTGATTTCCAAGGGTGGATGCGGGATCGGCGTTACTGAAGGGGTTTGCGTTGCTGAAGGGGCTTGCTTTATTGCAGTTGTTGGGATCGGCGTTACTGCAGTGGTTTGCGACATCGGCATTACTGAAGGGGTTCGCAGGATCGGTGTTACTGAAGGGGTTTGCGGGATCAGCGTAACTGAAGGGGTCAGCGTTAATGAAGGGGGTTGCGTTACTGCAGTTTTCTGGGTCGACGTAACTGAATGGGTGTGTTCTTCTGTCTGGCACCCTTTGGTAGCTTGAATATATTTAATCAGGTCTTGCGAGGTTTTCAGCTTGTCAAATATTCCTTGTGATTTGGTTATGATGATATTGCTTTTCTTGTCCACATCAATTTTAAGATTTGAAATATCTTGTTTGATTTCGCACATTGAAGCTGTGTTTTCCTGGCTAAGACATTTCTGGTGCTTATTTAAGGCTGTTATTCTATCTTCTAACTGTGCGAATTTGGAATCTACGTTAGCCGAAAGATCTGAAACTTGTTTAGATATGTTTTCAATAGAATGATTTACATTTGAACATGACTGTAGCATTTGTTGTATCATGATTGGCATATTTCTGCATCCTTCGCAGCTCCACCATCCGATATTATCTGTATGATTAATTCCGACACATTTGTCATGATACCATTTCATGCACCAATTGCATCTAGTCATGTTACCACTCTTTTCGGTGCAGTCATTGAAACAATATAATTCTGTGATTTCATGTTTGTTTTCCTGTTCCTTATTAAGCTTGTCTTTTTGGCGTATGTTTTTCGATGTTTTCTTCGTTCCAGGTTTTTGCTTGTTTTGTACTACTGATTTTAGTTCAGTGATGCTATCATCCAAATGGTTGTCCGTTGCGGTGTCGTATGTTTCATCAAGTTGTTGAAGTGTTCCTTGTGAATTCAATGTATCTGTACATTTATCTGAGAGTAAAGCAAAGATTCTTTCATTTGTAAGCTGAGCTTGATCACGTTCAGTGTCATTTACTTCGCAATTAGAGTAATCATTGTCCAGAGATTTAACATCAGTCTCTCCTTCGATGCTACGCACGGAGGAGTCGTCCTCACTTTCTGTTTTGCGTACATTTTGTTCATTGCTATCTGATTTATAGTAAGACATGATCAATTCCTTCATGTTCTTGTTAAAATCATCTAAAGAACAGTTTTCATTTTCCATTTTCTTTTCAATGATGTTCAATATCTCATGTAGGTCAGTGTTCATGAAGTGGTTCATACCCTTTCCATTCACCAAGCATGAACATTTTGTATGATACATGTTAAGAGTGTACAGAGATGTCTTTTCAGAGGATATTTTGTACTGCGTTTCAATTAACATACCTTGTCTATCCGTTACCGGGATTTGTTTTGAGCGATACTTCAATTCAGATGATGTGAACAGTTTCTCCGTTGCGTATTTGAAGAGTTCATACGTTCCGGTGTTCATCTGAAGTTTTGTTCCGCCGCCCGTCTCAGTCACTATGAGATCTTTGTTTTCGGTAGATGCAAGTTTTTTCTTCATTGCATTGTTTCTGTTTAATATATAATCCTTTTTTTCAGAAATCTCTTAGAGATTGAAAGATGTAGTTATTCAGTTTAACCCCTTTTGAAATCCTTGTTGTTACAGGCACGAAAATCGAGGACCTTTTGTCTCCAAGAAAGTATTGAACCTTTCTAGGAACGTTTTTCGAATAATTTGTTAAAACGTGATAAGAGTGTGACCGGTCTATAACTACTTTGGTCAGACTTATTCTTGCCATTCCCTTTATATATCGGAACGTGAATACTGGTTTTCCATGGTATTGGGATGCATTCGTACAACTGAATTCTGTTGAACATTACAACTATCGATGTCTTTAGATGCATTCCTCCATATATTACATGTTCATTTAATACGTTATCTATTCCAGAACTTTTTCTTCTCATTAGTTGCTTAGTAATATTCGAAATATTGGACTCAGTTACTTGAGATTCAATAATATATCCAAATTCTCTCATTTGTTTTGCACTGTTTTGACGAAGCTTATAATTTTAAAATATTTTGTGACAGCGGCTCCTCCTTGTAAATACATCGTTAACGTATTGACCAAACTCGTTAGCTATACTGAGGGAAAAATGTTTAGCAAGTTTTTTAGATGAAATAATACTGTATATAAGATATACTGTCATTTTTGGACTTAACGGGCTTGACGCCTACGTTCAATTATTCGTTAAGTCATTAAGATGTTCGACTGTTAGTGATGTGTGTTTAATAAAATATCGTGTCTATGGCAGTAGTTTCTTAATTTTACAACGACAAATGTATTATTTCCAGGATTCAACAAAAACTCGCTAAACTTTTCCCCCTAAGTATATATTTGCTTCGGTGTATGTATTACCGTTCACAATAATTTCTGAACATATCTCGGCAGGTTTGTCTTTTTTGCTCCTTTAAAATCTCCAAAACAATCTGTAATCTAATTCGACCGAGCGTTCAAGTTCTTCGAAATCGTGATTTAGGTCTTTTTCGGACGCAGTCAACGAAAAGTGTTCTTAGCAGTCTTATACGTTTTGTACGACTCATACTGGGGTCCTCTGGGCATCCCATCTTCGATCGATTGTCACCTTAATCGTCGTGATTCATTATGAGCTGTCTTAACCTCATACGTCCAATAAGGTTTTGCGTATTTATTAAATTTACTTTTAAACATAGGTACAGGATGCTGAATGCATTGCGTTAACGATAGCGTTGTTCACTTCATCTGGAGTACGCATTGTCAATATCTATTAGTATATTATTAGCTATATGATATTGATACGATTGTATATTCTCAGTGGTACATTTGTTCCACGCTACAGAATGTTTAAGAGATAGTATACATGGGGACTTGGGATAAAATCGGTGAAAACTTATATAAAAATTCATTTTTGCTTAAAGGGAGTACATCAGGCTTTTCAAAGGGGTCTAGGGGTCCGACTTAAAATTGACAAATAGTGATACTTTCTATTTTAAAGCGCCTAAACATAATGAATGATCCTAAAAATGACTCCTTAGTTACAAGGAAATTCATTCTGTACAGTAATATGTGCTATCCTAGGTTACGCACCAGGGTTAATTTCAGCATTTTATGCCCGATTCCGTCCTAGCTATATTGTGTATTCGAGGTTTAAACCTTAACAATATGGTTCCAACATCATATTTTGATGGATATAAGTGTTTTATCATGAATTGGAGCATTTTTATAATTTAAGATATTTCTAGAAAAATCATGATGTACTCCCTTTAATATTAATGCATGTTATGATATGGCTGCGATTTTAATTTGTTATAAAATACTATCATCCCACTCTAAACGGGAAGAATTTGTGTCGTCCACCCTTGATCAATACAATAATACTGTCAAGTGATTTGATTCAATATTGACTACTCTAATTTAGCGTTTTAAGAATCTCCTTAACCTACAGGTTACCAAGATTTGAAAGTCACAATGACTTTCGATAGTAGTACCATGACGGTTATAATGTCATGGCGACTATTTTCATTTATGTGTTTTTCAGTGCAATCATGTTGAACAGAATACCAACGTTATGCTGATCTTGGACAATGTATGTTTTATTTTATCCCTATTTGTTTCGTTTCCTACACACCTTTATGTTGGTTTATTATTGTTTTCAAGGAAACTTGCGAAATTGACATATCTATTACAGTATTGTAGTCTATTGGCATATCTATTACATTATTGTAGTCTATTGACATATCTATTACATTATTGTAGTCTATTGACATATCTATTACATTACTGTAGTCTATTGACATATCTATTACATTATTGTAGTCTATTGACATATCTGTTACATTATTGTAGTATATTGACATATCTATTACATTATTGTAGTCTATTGACATATATATTACATTATTGTAGTCTATTGACATATATATTACATTATTGTAGTCTATTGACATATCTGTTACATTATTGTAGTCTATTGACATATCTGTTACATTATTGTAGTCTATTGACATATCTGTTACATTATTGTAGTCTATTGACATATCTGTTACATTATTGTAGTCTATTGACATATCTGTTACATTATTGTAGTCTATTGACATATATATTACATTAGTGTAGTCTATTGACATATCTGTTACATTATTGTAGTCTATTGACATATCTATTACATTACTGTAGTCTATTGACATATCTATTACATTATTGTAGTCTATTGACATATCTATTACATTACTGTAGTCTATTGACATATCTATTACATTATTGTAGTCTATTGACATATCTATTACATTATTGTAGTCTATTGACATATCTATTATATTACTGTAGTCTATTGACATAGCTATTACATTATTGTAGTCTATCTATTACATTATTGTAGTCTATCTATTACATTATTGTAGTCTATTGACATATCTATTACATTACTGTAGTCTATTGACATATCTATTACATTATTGTAGTCTATTGACATATCGATTACATTATTGTAGTCTATTGACATATCTATTACATTACTGTAGTCTATTGACATAGCTATTACATTATTGTAGTCTATCTATTACATTATTGTAGTCTATCTATTACATTATTGTAGTCTATCTATTACATTATTGTAGTCTATTGACATATCTATTACATTATTTTAGTCTATTGACATATCTATTACATTATTGTAGTCTATCTATTACATTATTGTAGTCTATTGACATATCTATTACATTATTGTAGTCTATTGACATATCTATTACATTATTGTAGTCTATTGACATATCTATTACATTATTGTAGTCTATTGACATATCTATTACATTATTGTAGTCTATTGACATATCTGTTACATTATTGTAGTCTATTGACATATCTGTTACATTATTGTAGTCTATTGACATATATATTACATTATTGTAGTCTATTGACATATCTATTACATTATTGTAGTCTATTGACATATCTGTTACATTATTGTAGTCTATTGACATATCTGTTACATTATTGTAGTCTATTGACATATATATTACATTATTGCAGTCTATTGACATATCTATTACATTATTGTAGTCTATTGACATATCTATTACATTATTGTAGTCTATTGATATATCTGTTATATTATTGTAGTCTATTGGCATATCTATTACATTATTGTAGTCTATTGACATATCTGTTACATTATTGTAGTCTATTGACATATATATTTAATTATTGTAGTCATATCTATTACATTATTGTAGTCTATTGACATATATATTACATTATTGCAGTCTATTGACACATCTATTACATTATTGTAGTCTATTGACATATCTATTACATTATTGCAGTCTATTGACATATATATTACATTATTGTAGTCTATTGACATATCTATTACATTATTGCAGTCTATTGACATATCTGTTACATTATTGTAGTCTATTGACATATCTGTTACATTATTGTAGTCTATTGACATATCTATTACATTACTGTAGTCTATCTATTACATTATTGTAGTCTATTGACATATCTATTTAATTATTGTAGTCATATCTATTACATTATTGTAGTCTATTGACATATATATTACATTATTGCAGTCTATTGACACATCTATTACATAATTGTAGTATATTGACATATCTATTACATTATTGCAGTCTATTGACACATCTATTACATTATTGTAGTCTATTGACATATATATTACATTATTGTAGTCTATTGACATATCTATTACATTATTGCAGTCTATTGACATATCTGTTACATTATTGTAGTCTATTGACATATCTGTTACATTATTGTAGTCTATTGACATATCTGTTACATTATTGTAGTCTATTGACATATCTGTTACATTATTGTAGTCTATTGACATAGCTATAACATTATTGTAGTCTATTGACATAGCTATTACATTATTGTAGTCTATCTATTACATTATTGTAGTCTATTGACACATCTATTACATTATTGTAGTCTATTGACATATCTATTACATTATTGTAGTCTATTGACATATCTGTTACATTATTGTAGTCTATTGACATATATATTACATTATTGTAGTCTATTGACATATCTATTACATTATTGTAGTCTATTGACATAGCTATTACATTATTGTAGTCTATTGACATATCTGTTACATTATTGTAGTCTAGCATGCGGCAGCATCGTATATCTTAATTTGTAAAGACATTAATAAATAATGGACATTACGTTTAGATGATAATGGCGTTATATGGTTAAAACTGTTTGAAGCATGACAGTAGATAACCAATAGCCAAAGTGGGCATCACTAACTGTCATTTACACATGCGATAAATAGATAAATTCGGAAAATAAACTACACAAATTAGTGAAGTATAGGAAAATAATATATTTGATGTTTTCACCGAAAGCGTTGATATGTATATAAGACAAGTGTGACCTTTACGTTGCTATAACATACATATAAACACAACATGACAATCAACATCTCTCATTTTACAATATTTTAGACGGTTGAGTTTTTTAAAACTTAAAGAAAAAAGTGAACATGAAATAGTCTCATTGGAAACTTTTATACGGCATCGACCAACTAAAAATCATATTCTATTTACTCAAGTTCAAAACTATATTAAAAACACTAATCGATTTCAAAATCCTTAACGTTGTATCAATATACCTTTGTTTTTTGTATATATCAACTGTCGCTATGTTTATATCAGCCTGAAAGGGGATAAGGGGTGTTATTTCGGTGGAGATTGCGTGAGGAAAGATTGGCACGGCAGAGTTTAATTTTTTGGATTATTTATTTCTCTTCGTTTTTCTTTATCAATAAATACTGAAAAGTGGATCCATTGGAAGCAACAAACACAAAAAAGAAAAAAGTAGCAGACTCGGTTTTACTGAGTATGTTCATGAGAGGTAATTTAGTGTGCAACACCTCTCACGCCTCCTTGCACCGGTTTAAGCGTTATTCTACCTTAAAGCCACAACGATTGGGTATACGTTCATATTTAAATGTATTGTTACAATCTCGAACCGATAATCACGTACATCTTTTCAGCGACAATGGAGAGAACTGTAACTAATGTTGTAATAACTTGAAGTTCAATCCATTTACACATGTTGCTATGAATAGAGTGATGTTGAATTGATGTATTGTAACTTATCTGCTATCAAATATTATTAAAGTACATGTATAAAAAATACAATAAAATCCCCCATGTCGAACATCAAGGTATGCGTATAGAATTCTGAAATGATAAACGAAGTTCGTTTTACTAATGTAAACATTTAATACAATTGAAGCCATTGAATGTCAATTAAGATTGAGAAGATAGTATATTATCTAAATTATCCAATCAATTGGTGGGTGCGTGTCACGTGGACATAAAACGTATTATATTAGAAGAATATACTGCAATCACTTTGGTGTTAGTGTTGTTATTGGTTCTAACACTTTGTAATTCGTATAATTGTGTTCGACATGAAAAGCAATCATTAACTCCCGTGTATGACATTTTCGGACGTGAGATACCAAGTTGTAATATGTTTTATGTAAAACATTAAGTGAAAGATTGTTCCAAATGTTTTTCAAATTGACGAAAATAAACACGTTTATGAATAAAATAGCAATAGGTAAAGTAAAAAAAAGGTAAACTAAAATAAAATATTGACAAATTTCATTTAATTAAAAAATACAATTGCCTAATTACCGATCGGTCGTTAAAACCTGATTTCGATTTTTAAACAGTACTTCATTATTATGCTTTAATTAAAAGCAAATAATATGATAAAACGAACGTAATACCATGTTCATGAACTCAATAAATAGAGGATCCTACATGAGTACTCATTCATTATTAAATTTATTAAACGAGTTGGCAAAATGATATAATGCGAGGCTCCTGCTAACGAGATTAATAAATTCAATTATCAATGAGAACGAATGTTAGATTCTATTATTACATAACTCAAATATCGACTTTTATTGCATTTTACCTGTCGCTTAAACCCGCGAAACCGACATAAACCGTGGGAATTGGATCATAGTCATTATCGATATTTTTTTTGACAGCGCATACTAGGCTTATTTGCATTCTTATAATTATAACTAATGGTATGTCGAAAATATAGTGTTGGTTGTAATATGAAACATTGCATGATCAGTCTAGTGGTCTACTTGTTAGTGTTTGAGAAGTGAAGTTAGTTTTGTAACGAATGTTAATGACAAACTATGTTCCGATGCATTTTCTTGGCTTATTTTGTTTTTGATCTCCATCTATGATATTACATTTCAGTAATATGCAGAAAACATTTAAATTTACCGTTCATTTCACGTTGACATTAAATTTTATAGTGTCCTTTATTTTGTTTTTTTAAATGCCTTTTGTTATCATTACATTCATGAATTGGCCTGAACAAATAATACATAATAATTTAATGCCATGCACTTATGGGACCGAGGAGGCCCAATATATAAGATGGTAGACTCTATATCATGGTATCAAGCCTCGTCGTCGGTTGTTTATTATTCCGATGTGTCCAGGGCAAAACACCTTCCGAAACCCGCCAGTTTAAACCGCAAAACTGGAGCATTGAATTAAGAGTTTCATAATTCATTTCACATATATTCAATCACGGGTATTTAAAGATCCCGCAAATAAACTTATACGTTTAATAGGCACATATGCATTATTATATGATCTGAACACTTGTGTAGAGTTTTTTAGTGTAATGTTTCCGTTAGTTGGCGGGTTAGTGACTTTAAGTAACAACAGGTATGTTTTCGATAGTAAGAGTTTGACATAGCTCTCGAAAACCTACATATCCTTCCATTATATCCTCGGGCGGCTCGAAATATATAAGTCAAGAAAACAGTGATACAAAGTATCACAAGCCGGTCAGAACAGTTACATAAGAAAAAAATTATGGGAATGAATACGATAAAATAAACGAACAGTGTGTTAGAATTTTTTTATTTGTAATTGTCAACAATCAAAGCATATTTATCATGAAAGATTTTTGAGCACTAGATAAACTAGTCATCATGAGACAAAATGAACATGTTTTTAATTTTAGCATCTGTGTCATATAATGTTATAATATGAATATGATAGCCATCTGAAATAGTGTGTGT